>JAMXBB010000007.1:47962990-48030003 GCA_024138015.1 Lumnitzera littorea | reverse complement strand
GGGGGGGGGGGGAGTGGGGGGAGGGAGTGGTGGTAGAGGAGAAGAAGTAGCCTTGATCTCAGTTGCCTTAGAATCTGAAAATACAAGTCAACGAATGACACTTCGAACCATACCTAATTGAAGCTAAATAATAGAATCATAAACTAGATGAAAATTTGTAAGATGTCAAAAGCAAATGATGACGTCGATAATAGATACAGACAAGAACTAGAGTGAAGAAATCCTTTTTAGTATGGAAAAATCCTTTATATATGAACGATTTCCCCTCGTAACCTTAACACACTTTTGATTGAATGATGTTCTGATTATATGGACAAGTATGCATTAATAACATGTGGTATGAGTCTAAAATCTGATGGCTATTGTGACATTGACGGTTATTAAACCCAGTTGTGTAATAATGGCTAAGATGATAGTTGTTGTACATACTACCATAGAAGAGTGAATAGGAAGGAAAACTAAAAGGTTACTACCTTTCATTTAAGGTATGATTCGTTGTATTTCAAAATGAAAATCAAAACTTCCTGTATCACTCAACATTTGGAAAACTCATTTTGGTCTTAATAATCCAATTGCCTAAACTAAGCATTAAGCTTTGTCTACTCTCACAACCGAGTTCTTAACCACGGGAGTTAGGGGGCAAATGTTAATGGTCGGTTTTTACCCTAAAATATTATTTGGCTGACGAGATGCTAAGTAACTCCATTCTTGGTTGATATCGATTAAGTTTTAACCCACTCGATGGGCCTTGGAGCCTTGCTTATTAATACATCCAATTTAAACTTAAGAAAGTGATGCGAACTGTTATGATCTGGTACGATCTCATTACATAACCACTCACTCTTCCTATATTTTAGGCATGTGCTTGATTACAAGATTTCTATGTGGCCCACTACCAATAAGTGGCTACTATATCAAACACTTGATGTTCACCTATAAATACAAAGAGAAAACTTTATAAAAACTCTCTTAAGACTCTTAACTCAATATTCAATCATTTTGCTTCTCTTTAAAACACTTATTAGCTTAAGCATTAGATTGGCTACACTAGACTAACTCTAGTACCATTTAGCTATTATTATCATTACAGGAACAAAGTCTTTTCCCTAAAATCATTCGACAACAAATACAACTAAGACCCATTCTATGTACATGTTCTTTAAATGTCTTTGGTTGTAAGCTTTTAGTAAACAGATCAACAATCATAAGATCCATCTTAATATGTTCAATGTACACTATGTTTCTAAACCTCCTCCTTGACAGCAAAATACTTTATTTTCATATGCTTAACACCTTTAGAATATTTGTCATTGGAGAGAAAAAAAAACTGCTATAGAATTATCACAGTAAATTTTCAGCAACTTGGTAATGGTATCGACAATCCCAGGTCTTAAAATAAAGTTTTGCAACCATAATGCATGAATTATAGCTTCATGACAAGCTATAAACTCAGCTTTCAAAGTAGATATAGTAATGACAAATTGTTTGGTACTTTTCTATGAGATTGCTTCTTCAGCTAATAGGAACAAATAACCAAACGTTGACTTTGTACTATCAAGACATCCAGCAAAATCTAAATTTAAGTATCCAATCACTTCTAACTTATCAGATCTCCTAAATGTGAGCATATAATCCTTAGTCCTTTGAAGGTATCTCATTACTTTCTTTGTAGCTTTCTAATGATCCATACCAAGATTACTTTGATATCAACCCAACATTCTAACTGCAAAGCTAATGTTAGGTTTGGTAGAAGCTTATAAATACATTAAACTACCCACAACAGAGGCATATGGAATAGATTCTGTTTCCTTACATTCCATATCATTCTTTAGACGTTGCATGAGACTAAATTTATCCCCTTTCTATACTAGGACAACACCTGTTGAGCATTTGTTCATATCGAATCTCTTAAGAATTTTCTCAATATATACTTTTTGAGACAATCATATCAATCCTTGTGATCTCTTTCTAAATATTGAAATTCCAATCACATAAGATGCCTCTCCCACATCTTTCATTTCAAATTTCTTAAAGAGATAGTCTTTAGTCTCATACAAAATAACTAAATCATTAGTAGCAAGTAAGATATCATCAACATATAGAACTAGAAATATAAACATACTCCCATTGATCTTTCAATAAATGTACCAATCAACAGTATTTTCTTGAGAACTAAAAGATGTAATAGTATCATTGAACTTAAGATACCATTGCCTAGAAGCTTGTTTAAGTCCATATATCGACTTCTTAAGTTTACACACCATGTGACCCTTTTCTTCTATGGAAAAACCTTTAGGTTGATATATTCTTCCTCTTTAAGTTCTCTATTGAGAAAAGGTGGTTTTCATATCCACTTGATGTAACTTTACATCATAATGAGCTACCAAAGCCCCTTAGAGAATTTTTCTTTAAAATAGGTGAAAAAGTCTTTTTGTAATCGATGCTATTTTTCTAAGTATAACCTTTAATAGCAAGTCTGGCTTTATATCGTTTGATATTGCCATTTGAGTCACACTTAGTCTTAAAGGCCCATTTACACCCAACTTGTTTAGAACCTTTTGGCAGTTTGATAAGTTCCCAAACATTGTTATTAGCCATTGATTTTAACTCATCTTTCATAGTATCAATCCATTTATCAGGTTTATCATTGTTAATGGCTTATGAAAATGAAATAGGATCTTCATTAATATTGAAATCAAAGTTTAACTCTTGCAAATAAACCACATAATCATCATAAATAGTCGACCTTCTTACCTTTACAAGTTTATTTAAGGCTATTCCATGTGGCTCATTTCTGTTAGTTGATGGTAAGTTAGTTTCTTCAAAGGGTGCTTCTTCATTCAAATTTTGTTCACCATTGCTTTGTTCTTGTCGTCTTGGTACAATATTTGGAACAACTATGGATGTAGGGACATTTATAGGTAATGGAACATCAACCATTATTTCATTAATATCCATAATTTACTTATTAGCACTCCCACTAACTTCACCATTCTCCATGAATTTGGCGTTGCTTGTCTTAATAATTCTAGAACTATGGTTTGGATAGTAAAAGCTATACACTTTGGATTTCTCTAGATAACCAATAACATAACCAATAACATAACCACCAATAGTTTAAGAATTTAATTTCTTTTCATGTGGATTATATAATTGTACTTCTATTGGACAACCCCAAATATGTAGGTGTCTTAAACTAAGTTTCCTTTTAGTTCATAACTCAAAAGAAGTTTTAGGAATTGTCTTATTAGGAATCTTATTCAGCAAATACATTACGTCTTAAGTGCATACATCCATAAGGATTTGGGTAAAGAAGAATTACTCATCATACTCCTAACTATATCCATTAATGTTTTATTTTGCCTTTCTCCCACACCATTTTGTTGTGATGTGCTTAGGATAGTATATAGTACACATATGCCATGTATTTTGAGAAACTTTTCAAATGGACTAGGATTTTCTCCAGATTCATTATACCTTCCATAATATTCACCACCTCTATTAGATCTTACTATTTTCACTTTTCTGTCTAATTGCCTTTCTACCTCCTTAACAAACACCTTAAGGGCATTTATAGCTTAAGATTTTTCATTAAGCAAATAAACATATCTATCTATTGAAAAATCATCTATAAATGTGATAAAATACTTTTCTCCACTAAAGAATGGAGTATCAAAGGGTCTACATATATCAATTTGTATTATCTTAAGAAGCTAAGTACTTCTTATGGCTCCTTTCTTTTTATGTTTGGTTAGCTTTCTCTTAATGTAATCTACACATAAACCAAGATCACTAAAATCTAGATTAGGTAGAATCTCATTCTTTACTAATCTTTCCTTAGATAAATGATCCAAACATTTATGCCACAAGTAAGTAGAGTTCTCATTTGCTAAACTACGCTTAATTCCAATATTTTGATGAACACACATTAAGGATGTAGAGAAATTAACATCAAGTTTCAATTTATATAAACCATCCATAAGAATTCTAGTTATAATAATGGAATTGTCTTTATTAAATAAATTGAAACATCAATTTCCAACTTTAAAGCTAAACCCTTTAGCATCCAGTCTCGATACAAAAACTAAGTTTCTAGATTGTGAAGGTACATAGAGAATTTGGAATAGATCCAAGTGACATTTGGTATCTAAAACAAGATAGTAAGTCCTTATGCCTTCAATTGGGGCCTTCATTTGGTTCCCCATGAACAAAAAGTTCTTATTTAGGTTTATGCTCTAGATTGTAAGGAATTCCGGCATCATATTAGAAACATGAGTAGTGGCACCAAAATCTAGCCACCAAGTATTAGAAGGAACTTCAAATAAGTTTGATTTGAAACATACAAAAGCATTAAATATACCTTTCTTTTTTAACCAAGCTTTATGCTTTAGGCAATCTTTCTAATAATGCCCTTCCTTCTTATAGAAGTGACATTTATCTACCTTGTTTTTCTTCTTATTATCATCAGTAACTTATGTACCCTTAGTAAGTCCTTTCTTCGTAAATTTCTTAGATTTTAGATTGAGAACTTTGCTAGCTCCTTAACCCACTACGTTTATTATATGAACTCCTTATGCCTTTAGTCTCGTTTCCTCTTAAGTGAGCTTAGTAGACAATTCATTAATATCCCACTTGTCCTTGGTAGTGTTATGGTTAATTTGGAATGGTCCATACTTAGGAGGTAATGAGTTTAAAATAAATTACACAAAAAATGAGTCATCCACAGTCATACTTAGGCTCTTAAGTATTACTATAATATTAGTCATATCAAGGACATGTTACTGCATACTTTGCGACCCATCATGCTTTACAGTCATAGGTTTAGCCATTAGTGTCCCTACAAGTGACTTATCAATAGAATGAAAGTGCTCTTCCACAAGCTTAAGGTATTCCTTAGCTATTACACTTTTTGGAAGAGTGGACTTAATGTTGTTGGCAATAGTCATTCGCATAAAATTAAGTCATAATCTGTTAGATCTGTTGCGTGCTTTTTGTTTCAACTTCTCAACCTCATCATTTGTATCAATAATGTTAATAGGCTTTTCTTCCAACAATGCTAAATCAATATCCATTACACCTAAGTGGAAACTGACTTGTTCATGCCATTCAAAGAAGTTCAAACCATCAAAGATAATAACAATAGTAGCATGCGAATGTAGGGAAACCGTTGCAAATACATAAATGCTCACTAAATTAATAGATTCAGATAATAAAACACATAAAATATACTATAGGTCTCCTTTAGGCAAACACAACAATATATATCATTATCATAATTAGAATGCTATTTAAACTTTAAAAGGTAATTACATAAATCTCACCAATACATATTGTATCTTTGGATAACCATATATATATATAACAAGAATATATCAATTTCCTCCTTTATGTTTATTAGTTATAGAATATTGATTTACCTTTAGGTAAAATCTTTAATTTCTAATAACCAATAATTCTTCATAATAGCATTCCATAAATTTATAAATTATATTACTATGCATTCTAAAATTAATTTGGCAACTTTGGTGACTAACAAATTAATTTTAATATCAATGTCATATAATAAAATAATCATGACAACCAAAAGGATGAATTTAGACAAAAATTTTGATTTTAGGTCAAAAGTATCATTAATATGATTAAATTGTGAGAAATAAAAAATTTTAGAATCAATTCATCCTTAACCAAAACTTCATGAATGTAAAATAACTTTTCCAATCAAAACAAATTTCTAGCAAAGCAAATTTCATGCTTTCAAATGGAAACAAGAAAACATGTGCCTATCATAATTATAATCATCCAAGAAAACCATTCTGTAAGCAAATTGAAATAAATAATATGCCACATATGAAATTGAAACAATTAATGCCCATTATATATGATTCAAAACATTCGGCTAAAGCATAGTTCACAGTATTGTTAATATTTGGCCAAACCAATATAAAATCATAATTTTAAACAATTCAAGCAGAACAAATCATGTAGTGATAATAATCTTCATTAACTTATCAACATATAATTATAAAATATAATCATAAATCTTAACCATCATAATAATTTATGAATTAATTTATTTATTCAAAACACATACTTTAATACCACATGTAAAACGTAACCTTAAGGTACATAAATCATTATAGATAACACCATAATCGAAAGATCTTAAAAAAACAAATTGTCATGTATAAAATATTAGGGTACTTACTTGATGCAAAATTTATCATAACTATTAAGAGAGAGATAAACTTGAACAACTTCAGGCTTTAGGTCGGTACTTTTAATTGAAATCAGTTTCTTTCCCTTAATCTTTCTTGATGTTGTAGAGAACTTGATGCGATAGTATTCTTAATTCTGCATAATCCTAATTAGGCAGATGGAGGATCAATTTATATATAAAGTATAACTTCAAATCTAGTATGTCTATCATATGTTAGAATGAATGGCTTAAATTTATTCTACTATTAAATAAGATTCCTAATTAAATAGATAAATCTTAACTAAATAGGAATCATTAAATTTTAGAATATATGGTCAACTTTCAGATGATAATTCTAACATGATTCTCATTCACTTTCACTTAGGCTGAGGTGGGGTAAGTAGGGGGAGTACGTTTAAATGATAACAAAAAATGGGGAGATATGTGGTAAAAATATTTTTCATTATTTGTATTAATTTGTGTTGTTTACATGCTGAAAATGTGAGTGATATATGGTGGAATGATGTTTAATAGATGATACTTGAAGTATGGTGTTTACAAAATATTTTTGTGAAAAGTTATTTTGTTATCATAAAAAAGGGGAGAATGCTAAGTTCTCTTTTACTTTGGTTTTAATGATGACAAAATGGCTTAATGTGTGCTAACATCTGTATTAAGTTTACAGGTATACTTGTTCTACTTTGTTTCAATAAGATTGTAGAGGTTGTAGCAGAAGGTTTAAAAGAATGGAATTTAAGGGAATAGTGATATGTAGAATCTTGAGTAGAAGCTTGAAAATTGATAAAATGGAAGGATTAGAGGCTATAAGAGCTTTAGTGTAAGGTAGTTGTACAAGAGGTTAAATGTCAAAATTCTTGTAGAAATTTTGGTAGAAGCTTCAGAGTAGTAGTTAAGTTAAAGAAGAGTTGTAGAAGCTTCAATAGAAGTTGTGATATAACTAATAATCAAGAGACATTAGTAGAAGCTTCAAGACAATGGTTAATAGAAAAGTATTGTATAAACTTGAGTAGAAGCTTTGGCTAAAAATAAAAAAACATTAGTAGAAGTTTCAATAGAACACAAAGCAGATAAGGATCATCATGAGATATTGTAGAAGGTTAAACTTGATCTAAGCCATGTATGCATAGAATATTCTTTAATGATATTCAAATTGGATTTATGTACAATTGAAGGTCTAGCTCTAGTATTTGAACAAATTTAGGTAATATGATCGACTCATTCTATTAAAGTTAGATAAATTATTATTGGGGATTTAAAATCAAATCTACTTCAAATAATTTTCAAATAATAACACAAAGATTTATATATTCCATTCAACCATATATAATTGATAAAAAATCAAAGAAATAGCCATTTAGGTTGATTGAAGCATATCTAAGCATGAAGAGATAAGGATATCAGCATCAATAAGATTTAAAGAGATTTTCTTTTAGTCGAAAATTCATTTGAAATTGTTAATTATAGTTGAAAAAATCAAGAGTTTTTCTCGATAAGCTTAACAAGATATTTAGATGTATTTATGCAACAAATCAATTCCAACATCTATTTAAAAAAAAAAAAAAAAGAGCAACTTAGATATTTCAACCATTGGACAACAAAGTATACAATCACAAGTTGATCAAATTGAAGGGGGAAAAAAAAAAGAACTACCAATAAGCACACAAAAATCTCTTACTTCATTTGTCTATTTGCTTCAGCTAGAACCTAGAGGAATTTTATTTTCATTTCCTCATTTTTGTTGTATTTTTGAGTAAGATATTGTTTGTTACTTTGAGAGACTGGGTTTTTTATTATAGCAAGTTTTTACCTTTGGTAGAACTTATTGAGATACGATAGTATGTTTGAGGTTAAGAGTGACTAAGTGTTTGTATTCTTTCCAAGTTTGATTGTTTGATATAGTTAATGATTAGTGAAAATGATTAGATCCCTAATAGTGGAGTTAGAAGAGAAGATTGCCATATAAGGTCGAACCTCTATAAAAATCTTTGCTTAATTTTTTTTCTCTTTACGTTTTTACTTTGTTGTTGTTTATTTATTTTATTGTCAAATTGCTTAATGCCATTAACAAACATCTCGAGGGGTTTGAAGTTTTTAAAAGATTGTTTAAAGCTCTTTTATGAATGTTTTTGAATTTAACAAAATCAATTTACCCCTCTTGATTTTTAAGCGAGACCTACATAAATCACTCTAGTCTATGTTTTAGTTCAAGTAGTAGTTAAGTGAGATGGAATGGTGGGTTTTTGGTCAAGGATTGACCATATATTGTGTAAGCTCTCAAAGTTTGATTTTTGATGTAATGGAATGATTGGGTGGGCAATTGAATCATCAATGGTAGAACTAAAAGAGTAGAATGATGGACAAAGTGGAAGCACAATAAAAATCTCCCATCTCATATTCTTTCTCTGCACTTTATAATTCCTGCACTTTTATATTTTGATTATTATATTATATTGTTGAAACATTTAATTTAATTAAATACCACTACTTATACCATAATTATAGTAATCAGAAACGGATTTTAATTTTACGAAAAAGTGTTTTGAATTTTATAGTGTTCAATTCATCCTCTCTTGATTGCTAAATGAAACCAACAAATGGGTTTGTGTAGATTAAGGTAAGTGAGTTTTTTTTTTTTTTTGGTATGTGTGTGTGTTGTTTAGGAAGGGTTCAAGACTAGAATAGAGGGAGTTATAGTGGATTTTTGAGAAGATATGGAGTGGTGAAATGGGTTACTTGATTTAGAAAAGAAAACGAAAGGCATACTTGAGTGCTTAGGAATTGTTTTCTTGGAAAAATGATTTTTAATTCAAAACTTAAAAATATACATACATGGGTTAAGGCATGGTTCTCAAAGGACTTAAGGGAAAAGATATATTTCTAGAGGTTAGATTTGTTAATTAGTCTATAATACTAGCACATAATGTATACTTAATAAGATACTTTGATACGATGTGGTTATTCGAGCCTTGATATCATGGGACGTAAATATGATTTCATCAAAGTAATCATCTACTCTTAGAATATATAATTTAAATAAATTTTTATTGATCGAGCAAAATAGAAAGTGAACATATATACATATATATATATATATATATATAAATGTACGCATTACCTTAATACTATGGTAAGTCCAACCTTTTCATTTTTGTTATCTTCATGTACTTCTAAATTTTCTATAATTATTTATTTTTAGTATTTTAAGATGTTATTTTGGAATAATTAAATTAAAGTTCATAAATATTACCAATCTCAAGTACGTAAGTATTATTTGCTACCTACTAGCAAAATAGAGTACATTTTTATCATTTGTTAGTTTATTTATTTTCTTATCTTTTCGATTTGATTGTCTCAAGACATTTTTATTAATTAATAAAATCTAAGGTCTTTGGTATATTTATTTATGCGGGCTTATAAAGTTTTATGTGGAGGTGCAATATTAAAGCGGCTAAAACATTTGTAAATTATTTTACGTGAATAGTATTGTTTAATAATTTGATCATTTTGAGTATTTTAAGTTACCCTTTCATTGTGATTTGTTATTATTTCTTGTTGCTTGGCTTTTTTTTTTTTTATTTAACTTAATGCTGAATTTATCTAGTGTTCTAACATTTCTTTAATAAATCCTCCAAGAATAGTATTTAGTCACTACTCCAAATCTTTATGCTTAAGAAATATGAGCACTAGAGGAGTTCATAGGTTTTTGAGTGCTAAAGATTAACTAATGAATGAATTAGCTATTTTAGATCCCATGCTAATGCATATCAAACTAATAGGGGTCTTACTTCCATCCTAGATGTTTAAACTCCATTCTTATCCTCCAATCTACTTTATTATTTCCTTTATCATTCTTATTCCTATGTCATGATCTTGAACTTTGGATTCTATCAACATAACCTCTTTTGATTTAAGCCTACATTCATCTTGTATTTATTTATTTAGTTAAAACTTGATCCAACTAGTCTTTAATGGATAAAACATCAATTTTCTTCTTAAGTAAATAAGTTTAACTTACGAGGACTCACAAAGAATGTGACTCCCGCAAACCTAAAGCAACACATCCAATTAGACAAAGTTGTGAGGATGTATCCTAAAGCATATATGTATATCCACTCACACACACACACAAATATACACACAAAAATTAATTAATTTATAGAATTGGCATTATATTTATACATAATGATTTGCCAACAAAATAAAATCTTTAGTTATTTGAGCATGCTTAATAGCAATGTAGCTACTTTATAATGCATATTCACCTAGAAATGCCAATTTTAAGCACACAATTGATGTCTAAAACACTTAGACTTCATCTAAGAAATTTTGTTTAAGGAGCAAAATATAAGGGGCTACATTTGTTATATTAAAATATTAGGCTAAACTCACAATTCATTTAAGCTTAACTTAGGATTAGTGATAAGGCTTAAAGATTTTGATCTATATTTAGGATGACTTGGGAAATTCAGATTATGAACTCCAAAATGGGGATTGTTGGACCAATCTATTTGTTCTCACCCTTTCTCAAATAAATTTATGCACTCAATAAGGATGGCAACTAGCTATAGCTTATAGCATATTCATTGAGGATAACCTTGACACAAACAAGATTAATCTCATCTGCCAAACTCAAACATGATTTGAAGGATATTATTAAGTTCAAGAGTCTAAGTACTCAACCGTGCCTCCTCAAATGGCACTTTTATAGAATGATATTCTACTATAAAATCTTCGATCTTAAAGTTTAAACAAGTAACTTAGGCAAATATCGGACTCAATCATTTAAAAAGTGCAAAGTTGATACTTCTTACTCTCTTATCTAATATTTGTGCATTTGAGACTCCAAAATTTTTTTGTTCCTTCTCATATTCATCTCGAAGTTATCTTTACATATAATCTCTTCATTAATTCTTTGGGACTATAAGGCACGAGATTCGTATAGCACGTGCACAACTATTTCAGCTAAGTCCCCTCATATATATTACAAAAGAAAATTGAATAAGTTTCCTCAAGGGAATTAAAGTGAACATAGAAAAGCAAAGCTACTATGATGATGCATTCTCTGTTTTAAGATGATGAATCATTTTAAAACTTGATGGCTTCTTGGGGTTTGTAGCGTCAGGAACTCAATGGAATTGGATTGAGATATTTGGTGATGAATTGATGAAGTTACAAGGACTGGAGCTTGAGAGAATCTGCCATCTTAAAAATGGAGGTAGAAGAAGGAGAGCTTTGTTTGATCGACACTTGTTTTATAGAGAGTTAAGGGTGCTGCTGATATATCCACCGCCATCTCTCTAAAAGGTCTAGATGACAAGGATAAAATGAAAAGAGGAAACTCTTTTGAGGAGGATTTTCGCTGCCAGGAAATAATTGAAGTTCGTTATCTATGCGCTGATTAGTTAATTTGTCTTGTATACTTTTTGCAATATTTTTGAGTGAAATTTTTATGAACGGCTTAATTATATTTTATCAAACACGATTAAATATTGAAAATTCTCAGTTTTTGACTTTAAATAGCATTTTTGATATCTGATTTTTTTTCATTATAAGATTATTTATGAAATCTTAAATTATCAAGTTTTCAAAAATAAAAATTTCCGTTACAAATTACGTGATCATGAAAAATATTGTATTGTAATTTGGTAGTTTATGGTTGTTATTTCTTTTCATTTGTTTAGAATTTTCAGGGTTTCGCATCAATTTTATAACTCTTAACCAAGTACTTCGATTTTTCATTTCCACTAAAAAGCCTTTATATTCAAAATATAATTTATAAGTCACATTACGATGAAAATCAAATTGAAATATTTTTCTAGAGTTAAAAGGACTTTTGATGACTAATTTAAAAATTGACTTTCTGTCTTAGAAAACATGACTTGTTTTCTTAGAAGAGGCTTGATTTTTTTCTTTAATAATACAAGAAAAATAACTTTCCACTTAATAAAGAAGCTTTTTTTTTTTTTTTTTGCATCCTAGCAATTAAAGGAAAGTATAGAAAATATTTTTCAAAAAAAAAAAATCTTTTTGAAACAAACGGGGCATGATTAGTTTCATTGAACCCAAACAAGAAATTATCGAATCAAAATAAAAGGACTATGTGACACCGTACGTTTTTGTAATCTTTTAGAAGACAGGAGATTCATGAAAAGACCATCTGACATTCTATGTTTTAGAGTAGTGGATATACATGAACTTCTTGTCAGAAATTTCTTGGATGCAGCAAAATTAGTAAGGTAATATGCAACCAAAACTGCCCTGTCTTAATTTTGCTAAAATTATAATATTTGTTTCGAATTTTATAGAAAGTAAAAGTAAATATAGAAACCAAATAATTTCTGTGACAATTGAATGAAAAAATAATTTTAATTTATATAATTCATTTATTTTAAGTACATCATTAGTAAAATATGTACTGATAAAACAAACAATAAAAACAAAAACCTGAAAAAAAAAATCGTTAAATAAGCTCCTGCATTGTCATTTCTTTGATATAGCAATATTTTAGAAAAGTAAAGAATAAGAATGAAACAAATTTGGAAAAAGAATGCCAGCAAAATTCTGCTGATATACTCTTTGACAACGCTTGTTGCAACATGTATCGTACTTTTTGGATGGAAAGCCAATGTGTTTTTTCTTTTTTCTTTTTTTTTTTTCCTTAATTGCACAAGACATGCTCCGGTTGCTTCCTTTTTTTCTTTCCTTTTGCAAACTTTGTTATTCGAAAAGTTTCAGGATTATAAAATATTTCTGGTAATTATCTTGGTTGCAAATACTCAGCCATTCGTATTTGCATTTTATTTTTATTTACTATAATGATTTATTTGATAATTCTCAAGTTTTGATTATAATAATTATAAAAAATGTTTTACAAAATATTTCTCCCCTTAGCAAATATAACCAAACATTAATTATTGTGGCCTTTCAACTCAATTGACATAAATATTTTTCTTCTTCATGGATCGAGATGGTTCAACTCCTCACCCACTTTTTTTTTGTTTTATGATTATAACAAAAGAGAGGATTCAAACTTAATCCATTTCAATGTAATGTTAGTATTTATACCATTAAACTATAAGGATCTTGATAATTCTTCACTTACAGTTTGTAAAGAAGAAAATCAAGATTAATCCAATACCACTATAAATATATACTAGCCTAATTAGATAAAATAATTGTTGGATTAAAATTTTCTATTTATATTATTTTTTAGAATTTTTAATTAAACATATTTGTGAAGATTTTTTTGGCAAACACTAATATTAATCCTGCCTCTTAATTAAGTTCTTGAACAATGCATATATATTGTACTAAAGTCTTATTAATAAATAAGCCTTCTAAATTTGTTTGTGGCAAAGAAGTATATTTTGTTCACCACTACTCTAACATCCACCTTTTTGTACTACTAGCCTTTCAACTTGTAAAATGAAGATGTTTTACCAAGTCAGCATCGACAATGTGGGTTACATCTATTGTCATGTCATGTGGATATGATACTCTAAGGCCAGATCTAAACCTTAGCTAGACTTTATATTTCCTTTTGGGATATATACTTAGTGATCTTTTTACATACGCAAAAAAAAAAAAAAAAAAAAGAAGAAGAAGAAGAAGAAGAAGAAAAAGAAAGAAAGAGAAATTGAAGCAAATGAAATGAGGGCAAATACACCAATGAGCATTAGGAATTATCTAACATAGGATGAATCAATGTAAGACCATGTTGTTGAGCATATTGAGGGAGATAGATTTAGAATCATAATAAAATTCATTTTATAAAATATATACATATAATTTGTACACTCTTTTTATAATTAATTTTTTTTAAGCTTGAATATTTTTAGGTGAGGAAGCACCTGAAGGATGCATTCCTAAAAAAAGAAAAAGGTCCATATAATAGGGTCATGAAGGCACCTTTTTGAAAGGCGCCTTCATTGTACATATAGACAAAATACAAATATGTACAATCAGAATCATTCTGTTGTGCAATTTTCCTCTCTCTTTCTCACTTCTCTCTCTCTCTCAAATGAAAAAAAAAAACCACTCCTTTTTAAATTTGTTCACCCAAATCCCTTTTTTTATTTTTATTTTTTGCGAAAACTTCTCCAACAAACAAAAGTAAACATCTTAAACAATTAATTTATAGAGATTTAATGAATTTCATGCATCGTTTTACTTCTTTTTGATAATCTCCCATGTGAAACCCTAGTTTTAGATCTGTGTTTATTTTATTGATCTAGTATGTGTAATTGTTGTGTTTGCATACCAGTATGTATTCTATATTGTATTTTAGCAATATGTGTAAAGGATTTGTGTATAGGCATATAGATTTCGTGTTATGGAATTGTAGTTTTATTGTTATGAAATGTGCATGCTAAGTGTTCAATGAAATATCTATTAGAGGATTATGTAGTTTAGGAATTAAGATAAAGCATGTAGTCCCATTGAACGGCATAGCATCAATCATATGCTCATTGAAATGATAATTACCCCATAAATAGGCTGAAAATGGTAGGCATTATAAAATTTGTGATTTTTGCCTATAGAAATTTTTTAAAGAGAAGTTCAAGGCTGGAATATGACTGTGATCGGTGAAGTTGTTAAAGTTGAGAACTAATGCAAATTTCATCGACCTCTTGGAAAGGTTTATTGGGGTATTGGTGTGGATCCAACTATTAGGGTTGAGATTTTATACAGACATTCGAATGCTTACTCGGGTATTGTTAATTATTCTCTTGTTGTCATCAACGATGACGACTACGACAACGTCGAAAATCACTTTGAGATGACAGAGGCATTTAGGTAGGCCTATATTCACCAATTGTATGTTGGGATTGGAGGAGTAGAAGGAGTCCCCCTATATAGGAAACATACATGGCATTAGTGGAAGACAATGAAGGGCCAGCACTAGTGGAAGAGAATGAACAAATAGTATATGAGTATGAGTTATTACCTATGTCTGCGCTTATATAGGACAATGATAATGCGGTGGATGAGGTTATAGGATCGGTTTTGCAAAGGAAGTTTCACATGGTTGCGTAGTTTAGTGAATGGGAGGCTTACTTGGAGATGATGATGAGCTTGAGCAAGACAAAGAGGATGAGGAGGATAGGTATGATGGAGATGATGGTAATGAGATGCCTCCTAGACCTCTTATTGTGCTTAAGGTGCCTGACATTCGAAATTTTCGACTGGAGATGCTTGGTATATATTCGTACACTTTGGGTTTAAGTTCAATGGCTCCAACACTGACTTTAATGTAGACTCTAGAGTTAGATGTAATAGAAACAAAGGTAAGGGATGCAATTCTCTTTTACAATTGGGGTAGAGGGGATGGTTACCTAAACTTCGAACGGGAGGTGAACAAAGATTTCAGTATCTTGCAGGTTAGTGAAGATCTTAGTATAAGTATAAGATTCAATGCAAAGGAAGAACTTATAGGAGCTATTAAGCACTACCACATCAAACTTCATGCCACCTTCAAGTCTTCGGAATCGAAGCCAAGTAAGTATTCCATCCTTTGTACTAAGAATGAAGATGGATGCTAGGAGGCTACATGCTTGTAAGAATAAACTAAAGGGTATGTTTGTGATTATAAGACTGGTAAAACCCTATACATATGTCAATCCCATAATAAATCAAGATCACTTATAGTTGGACATGAACACCATGGCAAAGGAGTTTTTGAAATTCATTAGGAAAGATTTTGACACTAAGGTTTCCTAGCTCTACAATATTGTTGAGAAGCAATTTAGGTATCAGGTCAGCAATAGAAGGGTATGAGCTAGAAAGATGAAAGTAATTGAAGCCATGTATAGAAACTAGTATAGGTCATACAATGATTTGCCTCGACTTCTCAATGTAATCCAAATGAGTAACCCTAGCACCAAGTTGGAGTAAATGTGGAACCAATTGACTTAGATAGGCGTGACAAAACTGAACTGAGTACAGTAGTCATTCGGCCTATGCATAGAGGCATGAAAGTACTATAGGTCTGTAGTAAGTATTGATGGTATGTTCTTATAGGGAAATTATTGCCATAAGTTGTTGGTCACCACTAGTATGGACATGGCAAACCACATAGTCCCTCATACTTTTGCACTGGTTAATGACAAAACTGCCAATTCATGGGGATGGTGTCTTAGGAACCTGAGGTAGTACGTTTGTAGGGATAAGGCTAGCCATGAATCCATTTGTATGATATTTGACAGAGGGGTA
The DNA here is from genome assembly GCA_024138015.1 of Lumnitzera littorea. NCBI lineage: Eukaryota > Viridiplantae > Streptophyta > Magnoliopsida > Myrtales > Combretaceae > Lumnitzera > Lumnitzera littorea. The sequence goes on along the minus strand of JAMXBB010000007.1, from coordinate 48,013,574 downwards.
AGGATTCACTCAACATTAGAGAGAGTTGCTGTGCAACCATCTCCCAATCACTCTCTACCTTCCCAATGTGGCTTAGGCTCAAGTGCACAAACTAGATGAGGATACCTAGGTGGAGTTTAAACCTCCAAACCCCCCTAGGCGAGGTGGATGGATACGGATGAAAGTAGTTAGGCGTACTTGGGGATAAGGCTATCATGGCAATGATAGTACGACTCTACCCCCTTTAGAAGGGTCATCTGAGGTTATGTAATGGGGGAGTATGTTTGAGACCTTAGTTTTAGGTATGCAGGACAAACCCCTTTCACACTGCCAACACCAGTTACGAAAGGGAGGAGGTCCATCAGTTCTTGGAGTAAGAGCTCTTCCTAGGTGGCTACTATTAATGTTCCACAATTTTTAGACCTACCTCAACAGTTGCTAGAGACCTAGGAGTCTTAGACTCCTCCTATTCTTGAGGAAAGAAGACATAGTGAGAGTATTTTGTTCAGAGTGTCTCGAGTGTTCACTAGAATTAGGAAATGATGTGATTGTATTTCTTACAAATTACACTTCATGACATTTGTATTTATATAGAACTTAATATTAGTCTAACTTATTTGTAACGATTTCAATGAATTATACACCTTATGTTTCACTTTTTATATTATCGTAGTAATGAATGATTTAGGTTTTTGTGAAGTGAATTGGATATCGAGTAATGAATACCATCACATGCTATAGCTATGTCTTGGAGGCCAAGAGATGACTTAGATTTGCAGTTTCAGGGTTTTAGTAGCATTGTCATTCTTACTTTTACTTTGTTTTATGCGTGTAGGGGGTTCTTTGACTTATTTATTTTATGTGTATTTTATTACTACTGAAGGTATCTTTCCAAAAGTTACCTTCATTATAATACAACTAACACTAAAGGTGCTTTTTTGAAAAACGTCTTTAGTGCTAGTCATATGACATTGAAGGCACCTTTTTGAAAAGGGTCTTTAGTATAAAATTAATACAAACTAAAGATGCCTTCACAACCTCATACATATAATATTTATTCAACAAACTATTTTTTTTTTTTCGAGAAATGCACCTAAGCTGAGGTACCTTTTGAACCTAAGGTCCATCTTTGGTCTAAAACGTAACTAAACGTCTAAATTTTAGTTTACTAAAATTTTGTGAGTTGAAAATTTTGTTTGGTAAACCTTGGCTAACCTATAGTTGAGTACTTATTTAACTTTTTGAAGTTTTATTTGCTATAATTGGAGCTTAGTTACTAATTAAAGGTACTACATATAAAATTTTTCAACTTGTTATAATAAAAAAATTTAGAAACTCATTTGAATAAATATGTAATTACTGTGAACTATTAGGCATAATTGTAATTCAAAAGCTTAATTCAACATTAGGCAAGTTCCTAATGTGTATCTATATATTTTTCCTAAAACCAAACCTAAACATTTAGCCCACATATTTCCAATTCCATAAAAGGATATACTTGCATCCCACAAATACATGTAAAACAAAAAGTGAGGAGGCCATAAATGATGAGTTAAAAATTGCATTTCTAACTCATTATTTTAGTATTATTTTAACATTATTTTACAATTTGGGTATTTTGATACCAATGATATCAAAAAATTAGGACAAGAAATATAGTTAATAAAATAAAATAGATATAAGACGGAGAAGAACAGGTAGAGAACTTATGAAGCTTACATATACAGATAATATAATTGGCCTGTCACCTAAATTACGATGAATTCTAAGGTAAAAGGTTTTCCTCCAAAACATGGGAACAATTCTTCTCCAATGGTTTAGTGAGATTGAAACTGCCTCTCGCAGTGTCAGCTGTCATTGACAATGCCTCGTGATTTCTATCTCCCAAGTCTTTGGCCTTGCCCCAAAACACAACATACAAACCCACGATAACTCCAAAAGCACCTATAATGCTATATGTAAAAACACGAAATACATCTTAGGTGCTAGCTAATTTTAGGAGCAAGTAACGAGAAAATGACAAAAGTAACAAGACAAAGGAAAAGGGAAGAAAAAAAAAAAAAAAGATTCCAATTGCTTTGGTACGTTGAAAGCTGACAAGAGATGTTTATCTGGACATATAGAAATATTTTCTTAAAAGCATATGATTGAGGATCCTACGAGAGATTACTTTGCTAAAAGGAATAGGAACTAGATATATAGAACAGTAATTACTAAGAACGAATTTCTTACGTTCCAACGTAAATCTCTTCATGCAGAAACAAAACAGAGAAGCCAGCTCCAATAACCGTGCACAGAGGACTGAACATCGCCGAGAACAGAGGGCCCGTCTTCGATATACACCATGCTTGTAGAAAGAAAGATATCGCAGATCCGAATCCCTTGCACCAGGAAGGGAAAAAAAAAAAAAAAAAGAAAGAGAGAGAAATTATCAAAAGAACAATATTCTCTAAAAATGAAAATACAGTCATACAAGATCAAAAAGAATGAAAAGACAAAGTGATGCGAGCTTACAGCGAAGATGCAACAGCCATATTCAATCGGTGAACGTAATTTCCATGATTCGATATTGTTCCCCTCTAATATAAGAGCAAATATGGTTGATTGTAGCACGCTGAAGAAACACGTCAAAGCTGATGTTAACAAGTGATCTGGACAGTGTTGTGTTACTGGTTCCCGTTAAATTAGATAAATTTAACGACTTCCTCTACATTTCGTCTTTTCATTGCTCATGGAAATGGAATTTATCGATGTTTGGGTACGTACCTGCAATATTAACCAAAATGACCAGCAACAACTACTTCCAAAGAGAAGCAAACAACCCAGAAGCCAGTTTCCTACTGTTTCTAATTCAAAGGTTCTTGTCAGGATTACCAATGAGGCATTTAGTAACTTTGGTCCTTTCACTAGGGCCATCACCAGTGCTCCTGGAACACAGATGACTGTCCCGATTATCTTTGCGTTGCTCCCAATGCTTTGAATGTCTACTTGCTCATGTCTGAATCAAATCTAAAGAGAATGCTTATGAGAAGTTAAAAGCGATGCACGGATTAACTACGAGTTGAAACGTTTAGAAGTTACCCTACTATGGCAGCCATGACAAATGTGACAGCAGGAATCAGATTGATCATGGCAGTGGCAGCTGTTGTAGAAGAATAGTATACTCCCTGGAAATATCCATTCTGGTTTGCTGTTATGCTGCAAGAGAGCAACAGAAATTTTATGTAGCTATCTGTGTCTTTTTGCTTAGATTTAACCCACATAAATAACACCGGTTCTTTGATAACTCTTACCCGAAAAGAGCAGCAACAAATATCCATGAGAAGCTCTTTGGATTAAGCTGGCTAAATCTGCACCGACTCCTGGATTGAAAAAGTGAATCTGCTTTATTAGTTGTTGCAAAGGAAATGATTTACAGGAAAGGAATGGAGCAGATAAAAACTAAGTGATTTTGCCTTTTCCTTAACCAAGAAATAGAAGACATGATCAATGTACCTATGGCCTGCCTATACACAACAGACACAGGAGGTCTCATTCCTTGGGGAAAAGCTGCTTTTGTGAAGAGTGCAATCCCTGCATATAAGAATTGCAGTCCAACCATAGCAATTGCTGGCCTGTAATAACTTCTATGAGCACTCATTTCCCTTTAGTTGTGAATAAGTTTGCAAACACAATGGTGAATGTGATTGTGAATTCTTCTTATGTATAGGACAAATTGGTTTATAACGCCCCGACCAAAAAGAACCTAAAAAATGGCATTTGCTACATGCCAAAATACTGGCTGTGGGCATATATTAGCATGGGCCGTGCGAGTCTCAGCTGATCATCATTGGCACTGCACGAGGGACAAGAAATTAATAACAAAGAGATAGCTGCTATCATTTACAAAAATGAATTCCCGGAAATTAGAATGAATAGTGGAGCTAGATTGAATCTTTTTGCCTGCCTCACAATGTGTGTATGTATACACACACAAGAAGGACCTGAAATTGTTGTGTTTTCTTTGTTTGGCTTCAATTATGCTTGCATTTTCACCATTTACTTTTCAAGATTTTAAGGTAATAGTAGCATCCGCATAAAACAAATTTAAAGATATAATTACATACGTACCATCTATTTTTTATGAAAGCAAATAAAGAACATGATCTAAGTTCAAATTGTCTCAACAAATAGGACATTCCTGTAGAAAAATTGTATTGAATCCACCACGGAGTATATATCGCTAAAACCATTGTAAGTGTAAATAGATTACAAGTAAAAGAAGTTTAGACTAACGATACATGTTGAAAATAAATCTATCCTACGGATGCAGATAATAAATCTTTTTTTCCCACCAGGTTAAAAGGGTGATATTCATTCGAAAAGCAAAAGCAATTACAAAACACTAGCACTAGTTACTGCTATTAGCACCAATGGCCAACATGGCCATTTGTCCGTAATTAAGAGTTTACATAGTTTGCAATCCTTGTAAATTTAGCATTGCCATATCCAAAAACATCCTCCAACAAAAAATTACATTGATCCTTTGGAAGGCAATCAAAAAGGACGTTAGCATCACTAGAATTTTCCCTACAAGCCAATCCGTTACTTTGTTGTATTCCCTAGGTCACGCCCAACCCAAAAGCTTTGAGAGACTTTGCTTATACCCCATCAACACATTGTGATATTTGATCTTCATATTAGTATGATGTAAAATTAAACAAGCAACAACTTGTGAATCAATTTTTATGCCAACATATACATAACCCTTCTGCAAGCGTAGTTGGACCCCATAATAAATTGTCCATAATTTAGTAAAAAGCACATCTAAACTGCCAAAACCCACTTCCATTCTCTAACAAATTTCTCAAGACAGCCACAGTTGTTACTATTTGATAGAGGGATGAAAAGGAAGCATCGGTGTTTAGTTTTATCTAACCATGTTTAGGGGCCTCCTATTGGTGGGCAATTTTGGAGCATAGGCTTCCAAGACCCATCCAAACTCTATAGATCGTAGACCATGTTATCTTGACTCATGACCGGTCCATGGTAGTCCAAATCTTGGCCCTAGAGGACTATCCATTGACTATCCATCATATAGCTGAACTCTATTGTTCCCAGACCTCTCGAAGATCAAGTTAGTGTCTTGATCCCTATATCTAGGTTGGGCCTGTGGTATAAATGCTATAAGGACCTAAAACCTTGACAATCTATCGCGAAGCACATATCTTAGATATCAAAAAGCACAATTAAAGCACCATTCCATGGTAATAACTCATCTACTACATCACCTCTAAGAATCTCTGTTCGTATTTATTTAAAGGCTATTCTTATAATTAGGCAAGATACAAATCTATCTAAATTCCCTCCTTAAAATCTATAAACAAAGATCAAACTTTATAGGTGAAACACTTTATGCATACACATAGGAGCCTTCTTGCTATTTTGTTTTTTTTTTTTTAATCCCTTAGATGCTGACTTAAGCATTTGAGATTAATAGTGTGCTACATCCTGAATCGAGATTTTGAGTGCAAAGATGGTAAGAACCACAAGATCTAGGCAATAGGAGCTAACTGATCTGGTGGATACCAAATGATTGAGGTCGTCAAGAGCTAAGTGGCTAACACCGACATGGAAGCAAATACTAGAGATAAGGAAGTCTAAGGCGACAATAACGATGTCATTGTGGCAATCGGAGGAGGCAACTAGGGTAATCTAGCATAGAACCTCCAACTCGTTCACTTAACTGAGTTAGTAAAAAAATTGATAGCTTAGAATGATGAACTCCAAACCTTGAATGCCCAAGTGATCAAAGAGAATGAGTTGATCAAGAACTAGAATGGAGTGTTTAGGGAGAAATTGCATGGATGCAAACCAATGCCCAAGATCTTGTGCTTCTCGAGAAGACAATGAGGGCTCTAGTAGCTTTTGCTCCCAAGGCTCAATATCTAATCTCTAGGCTCCTCATTGGTAAAGGAGCTACTTTAAATGGGAAAAGAGTCATATACGAGCTGTGAGCAAATAGGAGCGATCTATTAACAGCTATGATAGCGTTTAGAAGTTAGAAAGCCTCGTTCATAGATTGCAAATTGAGGAGAAGGGAAAAACTCCTTAGGTAAATGAACCGGATAAAGGCATCAACTACAATCATTTGGTAAACCTAATTGCCAAAAGGATGTCTAGCACCTAAGGGAATGGAAAGATGGAGGCTATGGCTACTAGCACTTGTAGCAGAACTCCATTCTCTCATGAAATCTAAATGCAAGTACTCCCCACTAACAAGAAACTCCCAACATTTATGACATATAATGGGACCATTAATCTAGAGGACCATTTGATGCACTTCTTAACTTTAATAGACTTACATAGCCTTATTGATGGGGTAAGACCCAAGGCCTTCTTGAGCATCTTTTGAAAGGCCACACGTATGTGGTTCAGCAACTTATTGGAGAATTCAATCTCCAATTTTGATGAGTTCACTAAGATGTTCATCCTCCACTTTCATGTGAGAAAACTTATGCCAAAGGATAACTCTTTGTCATATCTCATCCAATAAAGGAATGAAAAGTCCCTTTAGTCATTCATAGACTAGTTTAATAAGGCAATAGTAGAAATACCACTATTAAATGTAGGGTTCGCAATACATGCAGCTACTATTGGGGTAGACCCTAATGGGGAATTTTTGAAGTCGTTATTGAAAAGTAAGCCAACTACCCTAGTCAATTTCTAGAGAAAGTCCTAGAGGTACATTGATTAATTTCTAAAGAAAGTCTTAGAGGTACATTGATTAACAAGATAACATGTATGCTCGACGTAAGGTCATTTGAGAAAGATCGGACAAAGGGAAAGAAAAGGAGAAGGTCATGGTAAGGGATTGTTTAGGTCCTAGAGTTAATGATCGCTCTAGAGCCTAAAAACAATCTAATCCATACTAAGGTATGAGGTATGATCAACATACCCCTTGACCAAACTGATAGGGAACATCTTCATAGAGATCTATAACCTTAGGTAGCTATAGAAAACTGAAAGGATGAAGTCTAAGTCTACATGCTATGATGACAGTAAGTATTGCTGGTTCCATAGAGCTACCATACATAATAAGGATGGGTATTATGAATTGAAGAATGTATTAGAACATGGCATCTAATGCAAACTCTTATATGAATACATTGTCGACTATTTAGATAATGATAAACAACTGTCACGTCGCAAAGCGGTAGAGTTATAATAGTCCTACCATGCAAACCATTATAGCATAGAAATTGACCTTACAACCATTATTTTAGACTTGATTTATATAAGGCATCTATGATTAACCCTCTTTGAAGTAAACAGTTCATAAATTAAATATGTTATTTACCCATGAAATCATGAAAGAAAATACTTATTTACACTAAAATAACCCGAGTATGTTTACAAGATTTAAAAGATAAAATCTAAACTTGAGAGTGTAATTAATCTTTAGTTTTATATCCGCATTTCCTAAGATCTAGCAGTTGCTAACTTTAGGATAGTTGTATGATCGCTTCTTAGCTAGCACCTCTAACATCTATAGGGATATGTGCAACCAACTACTTAGTAAGTTGAGACGGAGACTTAAAACTATATATCAAATACAAATGAGGTTATCAAACATATTAGTTAAATGCAATGTAGGTACAAGTAAATACTATCGCACGACGTTATTCGGTTAATAGTGAGATTAGAGAAATTACATCCACACTAATCCGAGTTGAGGAGTTTTCATGTTTATACAACGGTTTACAACCAAAACTAAGCTTGTGCAATGAAGACATCGCTTTTCCCACGACTACTTTCAAATTATTGACTTTACCCTTATCAAAACCTCTTTTCCTATTACTTAGTTTGACTAAGGATTAAGAAGGAACCCATTATACTATTTAGTGTTATCTCTTTCGAAGGGGTTGGTATTTAGATGGAGATCTTTAAACATTTCCCCTATTGGGTTGCTATGTAAGTCTGTTTTAAACTTACAAATCATATATTTAGTTAGGTTTAGTTTAAAGTATTCAATCATTTTAAATAAATCATACAAATACAATCCAAAATAGTAAACCAGAATCATATCATCAAACTCAGAGTATTATAAAACAATACTCCAAAATATAGTAGCATAATGATCTTAACTTATCCAGACTCCTCGCTTACTCACTCAAGGTGCGACTCGCATAGGTCATCATCGATAATCCCTATAATACAAATGTTGTTTTAGTTTTCACATAACTACCATAAAGAGGTTTTGTTCTGAAATTCTTATTGTTATCTTCAGTTTAGGGTTTTATTATACCTAATTATTCAAGTTTTTAAGTCTTTTACAATTATTCTTAATTTAGGCTAAGTTTTAGTTCAATTTCCAAATCGATTTCTAAAGTAGGTTCTAATTCAGTTTTTGATTATGGGTTTTATATGTGAACCCTAGGAACTTGTTTCAAATCATTATGTGAAGTTAATCACATTTCACTTAAGTATTCTAAATCTCCATTTTAGCTCTTAACTGATGTTCTAGTTGGTACGGTATACTATATTCCTAATTTAACTACCAAATTAGTTCTTGATGTGAGAATAACCTATATTTTTTATATAATTTTATAAATTCACTTTTCAAATTAGATTTATGTTATATTCCTAATATTATAATACCATTAATTTTTACCAAATATTTTCTACCCATTTAATTACTATATATACATATTATGTATTATTACATATTATAAACTTATATCACTTACCTAACACTTCTAACACTATATATATTATCCTTTATCATCTAATAACATATCAAAATGTCTAAGTATATCCTAAATCAGAATTTATATCTAATTAACCCTAAATCACAAAATTAACTTGAAATATACCATTTTACCTATTATATATATACCACATAATACACCTAATAATTATATCTAACACTCTAAATGCTACAACATCATAATACATCAAATATTAATATCTTAAAATACCTAATTATACACTGGCTAGTAATTATCCATTTAATTACTAAATTAATCAAAAATCACTCATTTTATACATCATTTTAAAGCCAAAAAATTTCAAAAATAGATTTCTAAAAAATCTCTTCATAACATTGTTTTAACTACTCTAAATAATCTATATAAAAATTTTGTATTCAAAACTATACTATTAAGATTATTTATTTCAATATAAAAAACTAGCTCGAGTTTAGTCATTTCTTAAGAGTAGTATATCTCGAGTTCTAATTTTATCAAATTGATATTTTTTTTCCCTAAATCTACATACAAAAATATTCTAAAATACCAAATTTCATAATTTTCTATGCATATTTGGTATTTTTACTAAATTAAACAACTTCAGAATAAAAATTAGAACTTATTGCTCGATTAGCTTTTAGCTATTAGTAGTGGCTCTACCCTTGTCAGTAGCTCCATGTGTAGGGTCTATTATTTGGTGGTGATAGCTGTTCTTCTCCAGGTGGCCGTTGGATGTGGGTTCTCTTTATAAACCTTAATTGCACACAATTTTTCCTTTTTTTTTTCTTTTAATTAATTATCCCTTCTCTTTTTAGTCTCTCTCAATTTTTCCTAATTCATTGAGGGTCCAAACTGAATTTTTATAGAAGAGGTTTATGATTTCCTTTGATTTTAGAGGGTCAAGTGTCCCTTATCCTCTTTCATTCCACTTTCTAATCATCTTAATTTAATTGGTTGTTATTTTTTCTTTAATTCCTAGTATGCTATGCCTCATTTGTAGAATTCTGTTCACTTTTTTATATTTTTCTTTAATTATTTATGAATTTTCTTTAATTATTTAGTATTATTTTAATATATTTAGGGTATTTTAAGTAATTTTGCATATTTTTACCTACACAAAAATATAAATATGGTATAAATAAATACTCATAAATATTATTTAATATATTTTGTTATTTTTAATGTGTATATAATTTATCTCTATTAATAGTTAATTACCGAAACTCGTTTTATGTATTTCTAATAAATAACAAATAATATACTTATAATTCAATATTATTTAATTATTTTATTACTTATTTTTCTAAATCTAAACTCATGAAATCATTTTTACTAATATTTTTAGCTTAGCCGTAAAATTTGGATTCGATCAGATAATTTACCCACTTATCTTAAATTTTATGAATTGAACCCTAAACACTTGATTGTGAGGTTTACAATGACCATCTTGAAGGATTGTAAATGATGCCATTAATAACATAATAGGAGGCCTACTCCTTGAGAGCATATCAAATTCCTTAAGCTTGGGGTTTTCCCCAAGCATTAAGTAAGTTTATAAGGTAAAGGGAAAGAGCCAAAAGATTGAATGCTCTATCTCTTTCATATATGATGACCTTCAAGGGGTTGAAACCCTACACCAGGATGTCTAGTGTTTGACTCCCGCATTGCTGAGATTGAAGTTCAGAATATGATGGTGGATATCAGAAGCTCAATAGCATCATCTTTACACATGCTAATGATCAAATGAGAGAAAAACTTTCAACCTAGATGAAGCCTTATTATGACGATCTCATCGGCTTCAACAATTAAGCAATATGCTCTAAAAGCATAATTACCCTTGATGTGAAGCTCTAAGATGATGATAATGTGGCTATCCACCTAATTGAATTTTCGGTGGTGGATTGCAAATGCCCCTTCAATGGAATCCTTGTGCAATTGAACATAAATGCCTTTGGAATGATTATGTCTTCTTTACATCTAAATGTGAAATTCTCAACCCCTATAGGAGTTGGGATATGCTGAGGTGATTAAGTGTTATCTCTAGAACTCTACACTAAAGTCTTGAAAGGGAATAACATTCTATCCCTAGAAATCGAGCCACAATAAAAGTTGGTTAAGAAGAGGCCATGTCTAGGTAAAGATACCAAAGAGATCCAACTAGGCATAGACACTGGGCAGACCACTTGCATTGGTAAAGACTTACTAAAGGATGTGAAGTAGAGGTTCATTGACATCTTTCGAGCCAATTTGGATAGATTTACTAGGTTATTGTTCAATATGTCAAGAATTGACCCGAAAATTACAAAGCATGAACTTAAAATTGACCAAAATGTTAGGCTAGTTATGTAAAAAAGATATTTTGCCTTCAAGAGGCAAGAATTAGCCAAAGAAGAGGTATAAAAGTTATTGAAAGTCAGGTTTGTCGAAAAGGAGAAATACTAACTTGGTTAGTAGACGTAGTCCTTGTAAAGAAGGCTAATGGGAAGTGGCAAATATGCATAAATTATATTGAACTTAGCAAAGTCTACCCAAAGTATTGCTTTCCACTCTTGAAGATCAACCAATTGGTACCAAATGATGAAGTACATACATCACTCATCACGAACTTCAGCACTTATTATTATAAGGGTGATGCCCTTTAGTCTTGAGAACGCTAAGGCTACTTATCAGAGGATGGTGACTAAGCTCTTTAAGTTTCAACTTGGGCGAAATATAGAAGTCTTCGTGGGCAAAACAATGAATTCATTTGTCTTTGGATTAGTAAGATAGTATCCCTTTAACTCATCACTATAACCAGTAAAAACACATTTTTTTCTCCATTCTCATCAAATTTTTCTTTCTTTTGAAAATAAATAAGAGAATATGCAACACATCCAAAAATCTTCAATAAATTAACCCATGGTTTTTGCTTACACCAAACCTGCTGAGGAGTTTTATTAAGAATTGCTTTTGTTGGAGATTTATTCAATATATAAACTACAATATTGATTGCTTCGGCCTAATAGCTATTTGGAAGACATTTTCCAATAACATGCTTCTAGTCATCCACAATAGTGTAGTTTTTATGCTCCATAACACCATTTTGCATGGAGTGTGACAGATTGTCAATTGTTTTTTAATTTTAAACTCTTTGCAATAATTTTCAAACTCATCAGATGTATATTCACTTCTACGATCTATCCACAAAATTTTCAACTTATATCTACTTTGTCTTTTCACTATAGCTTTAAATTTAAGAAAAGTGAAAAATTATTTTCACTTATGCTTTAAAAAATATATCCTCATCATCCTAGTATAATCATCTACAAATAAGATGAAATATTTGTTGCTATTCAAGGATGTTGCTCTTATTGGTCCAAATATATCATAATGAACCAGCTCATGTAGAGCTTTGTCTTTATAAGATGTCTTTAGAAATGGCATTCAATGCATTTTTCCATATATACATCCTTTACACACATTTTTAGAAGATGAAATATTTAGCAAACCAATCACCATATTTTTCCTTTTCAACAATTGTAGTCTCTTAAAACTTAGATTACCATATCTCAAATGCCATAAGTGTGACTCATCATTTTTTACACTTAATAAAGTAACTTCTTCATTAAAAGGTATAGATAAAGAAAAAACCTTATTCCTACTCATTTTTATTTTTGCCACAATGGAATTCTTTTTCTTATTGGTAAAAATGCACCCATCATTATCAAAATTGACCTTATAGTCTCTTTGTAGTAATTTCCTAGTACTCAGTGAATTGTAAGTTAATTTAGGAATGTGATGAATATCATAAATCAATTTTAAGTTACCTTCTTTCATATTGATAGCAAATAGCTCCTTTTTCAATAGTCTCATGAGTTTTGGCATCTCTAACTTTTACTTCAAAAGAAAATTTATCATCATACTCTATAAATAATTTTTTATTTTAGTCATATGATTATTGTAACCACTGTTAACGTACTAAATATTCTTAAATGATTGCTCGATATTCATACAAGAATAAAATACCTACTTATCTTGATTTTCTTCAGAATAATTTACATTTTTATCATCTTCCCAATCCGTATAATAACAATCCCTTTTTGAATGATTGGAATTTTTGCATCTTTTGTATATGAAACGATAATTTTTGGAATCATGCCCAAATTTCATGCATATTCGACATTGATACGTATTGCTCCTAGAATTAAATTCTTTTCCTCTACCATGACTTTGAGGACTCTAAAATCTACTACATCCATGAATATAGTTAGAGGAGCTATTTTCACTTTATCTTGATGGCAAGTATATGCTCAAATTTAGTAGGTAAGTTTGTAAAAAAATTTTCTACAATTCACTTATGTGCAATTATATCTCCATATGCTCTAATTTGATTGATAATAATAGAAACTTTGGAGAAGAATTCTTGTATCTCATCATTATCTTTCATATACAAATTGTCAAACTGTCTCCATATATTTGGAGTTTAATTAAAATTACTTTATCATGACCTTCATATTGCTTCTTTAAAATTTCCCAAGTGTTATATGACATAGTTGTACCCATAATTCATGGTAGAATTGAAATCCTTTTGCACCTTTCATGGTGTTTTTTCTTTTTCTTTTTTTATGTTCTTTTCTTTGAGGCACAATCCATGATGCTTTTACCTCTAGAATGGTAATAGTGATTTCATAACCGTTTTCAATAATTTCCCACAAATCTAGTGAGATAAATAATGTTCTCATCATTGTGCTCCATGTATCATATTTTTCACCAACAAACATGAGAATACCTTATTCGAAAAAATCTAATGTCGTATTATTGATTGTTGATGCCATGGCTATGGTTTGTTTATGAGTGTTTAAGTGTTTAAAGTTTTAGAAATGAAAGGGGTTTGACTCTAATATAAAAAACATATTAGGTGCAAATAAAAAACTAAACTCAAAGATTTTATAATATAAACTTATAAAGCATGGAAAAGGGAATTTTATAGACATAGGTGGAGAATTTTTTTCATCATAACTTCATCAGCTAAAATTCATTTAGCCACAATTGAAAGGACATTGTATCCTTATATTGCTAAAAAAAAAAAAAATTAGACAGCTAGTATATTTCAAGATAAAGTACTCTAGCATAATTCGTAGGTTGATTACAATTAGAAATTTAAAGACAATATAGTTGTAACTTACATTTGACAACTCAAATTATGCTCTATATCCTCATATATGTAATAGACAACAAGCTATCTTTACTAAGCCTCAAAACAAAACTACTCACCTTACTTCATAGTAAAGTAATTGACTTCAACATGAACTTTTCAGCTTCAACAACTATCATTAAATTTTCATCTCTATTTTATAGCAAATTATATTTTAATAGTTTCGTAATTGAGCCTGTTGATGAGAAGAGTTGTTAGAGAATTAGAGAATGGAAGGCTACAAATTGCTAAAGAAAAGAGACGAATAATTGGTTTATGACAAGTTAGTTAAAAAGAAAATCTTTGCATTAAAGAAAGAATAAATAAAATTAAGAGCATCATTATCGCAGTTATTATACTTCAACTCTTAAAGTTGGACTACTCTATTGTTGAGAATGAAGTCGTTAAGGAGTGAGTCTAATCTTGTCCACTAACATTACACTTGTTAATTAGTGTTTGCTATTATTGTTGCTAGCATCTCTTCCTGATGAGTCATTGTCTTGAGTCACTTGGTGAGCGAATGTTACAAGAAGGAATTAGGAGTATTCATAAGCTTCAAAGTTAGGTATGAAAAGAAATATTTCTTATAAGATTCATGAGAGTCACGTACATGATTTATTCAAGATTTTATCAAATTCAATAATAGAAAGTAAGCAAAATAAATAAAAATAAAAGAAAGAATCTGTTTCAATGAAGAAAGAAGATGGAAAGAGAAGATGCTGTTATTTTGATCTAATGGGATTGATAGTTACCATAAAGATATCAAGTATGAAAGAAGAGATTGTCTTTTCAATGGGGAAGCAATTGGAGGAAGGCATTTGCCCCATTCATTGCTACATAATATTTCTAATTAAGTTAAGGAACATATAAAGTGTTATTGTTGAAGAAAAAAAAAATTTATTGAAGCTTAGTCAATCCTATGGATGAAGAGGCATCATTAAGTTCAAATTGACAATACCAATATTTCCAAAACAATTATAATATCATACACTAAGAGGTAAATACAACAACAACAGTATAGATAACAAACTACTCTACTACAACTCATCAAAAATAAAAATAAAAAAAATGAAAAAAATAGCATTCTTATAAAGAAGCAAAATGATGAGAGAAATGGTTCGATGTCTATATAATAGTTGAAGGAAAAAATTCTGAAAATACCTAAAATCCTCTCAACTACTTCTAAGTGACTTTTGGTTAGGAGGCAAAATGTAGAGAGAGATTTCGTTAGTTAAGTTTTTTAACTCATTTTAATATCATGGACCGATATCTTAGGTTAGTGCAGAGCTTGCTCTAGCTTGATTAGGGATGTCTTAGGAAAATGTGACTTGGTAGACTTAGAAAAAGGATTGCTAGACTAGATTTTTTGTGCTCGACCTCACTTAGTTATCTCGTGTCGAAAAGTAGACTCAAAAATGTTTTTTTGTTTAGCTCATTTAGGCTTCATTTAGCTTTGATGGGCCTTAAGGGAGCCTATATGTGCTCC
Source organism: Lumnitzera littorea (assembly GCA_024138015.1). Taxonomy (NCBI): domain Eukaryota; kingdom Viridiplantae; phylum Streptophyta; class Magnoliopsida; order Myrtales; family Combretaceae; genus Lumnitzera; species Lumnitzera littorea. The sequence goes on along the minus strand of JAMXBB010000007.1, from coordinate 47,998,207 downwards.
AGGGTATTTACAACAATAATGAGCTTCCATTAATTATTAAGAATAATGTTGCAATTGGTACCTAAACTTTAATCATTTTTTCAATTAACTACCTAAAGTTTTAATGTGTAAATTACCTACCTAATCAAACTTTGTGATGTTGATGTTAATACGTAAGTTAATTCTATTAACTTCTATTAGATTACATGACATTTTTCATGAATCTAGTTATGACACATGTTTTAATATATTGAAAAAATCAGTTAATGCCAACTCACTATCACGTGTTTTCTTATTTCATTAAAATAACTTAAAAATAATTTAATTTTCATCTAATATTTAAATTTTAAATAATTAAAGTTATTAAAAGTAAAATTAAAAAGAAAATCTTCTCCTCCCTCTTTCTTTAACACCATAGGCTACCTTTATCTCTTTCACTTTCACCCCTCTCTACCTTCACCAATACCCATACAATTGACAGACCTATTGACGACCATTGCATGAGTATAAAAAGCAATTTACGTTAATCATTTCCTAATACCATAGATTAGAAAAGAGAGAATTTAGAAGTGACATTATATGTTAGACGTTAATGAAGTTGGTCTTTTGCTTCCTTAAAATGTTTCAATTGTCGTTGAGGCTATTGGATATGTTTAGAGTAGTAATTTGGTAGTGGCTAATAGTGTAACTTCGACGGTTTGCTCCAATGAAGTAGCATGGTAGTGGTTCTTGAATACCTATAAGAGGTTGATTTAGGTTTATTAGTTAAATGCAAACTTGATGGAATTGAAACTAGAGTTAGGTTGATATATATATATATAAAGAACTCAGCATATAGAATCTATTAAGACCTGTTTCACTCTTCAAGATTGGTTAGATTAGAATAATATTTAGAAAGAAATTGAGATGGGGGTTTAGCTAAGCTTAGAGAGAGAAACTTACATTTTACTAGAAACCAAGAGGAGATAGGTTTTACTATGCTTAATCATCTTTCTCAAGATGATTAAGATTTTTACTAACTATTGAGAGGAGAGAAATTTTGCTCACCAAAGGTAGGAAAGCACTCATTGGTGGTAGAGGGTAATGATAGAGGAGAGGGATATGAACTAAATCTTGATTTAAAAAAAAAAAATTGGTGAATACCTATTTACTTATAATAAATGTAATTCGTTAGAGTTAATATATTGGATAATAATTAATGCATTTTTTAAGTTAACTTATTTAAATTAGAAAATTATACAACAATCAGTTGCTTTTCAGAGGATAGTGCATAGATAGGAAAAAAATTCAATAGGTAGTACACACCATGTGTACACATGGTGTGTAATTACCAATTATATTTAGACAATTGGTAATATAGGTAGTGAGATTTTAGATAGCTACCCATTACCAACCCACGTATTTGAATCAGATTAATAATTATATACCATATGTACTTCTACGTATCGTGTACTATCCACTAAATCTCTTCTCATGTGAAAATGTGTCATACATTTATGGGCTTACATTGCCAACTCATTAATAAAGTTAACTTGGGTACCAACATTGGCAACAAAAAGTTTGATTAGGTAATAAATTGAAACTTTAAAACTTCAGGTAATAAATTAAAAAAATTGACAAACGATAGGTATAAAATGCAACATTATCCCTTAATTATTATAAGCCCTTAAGTAAACCTAAGTTCATGTCCTAAGCCCATCAAGGCTAAAGAAAGGATAAGCTTCAATGATAAAACTTAATCTCAACCGTCCATCTTGCAGCCATCCAATAGATAATAATAACTTCCAAATTCTATGAATAAGAAGCTCCTTCTATCATTTGATTCATTCAGAATATTGGCAAATTTTAGACAAAAACTAAAGTTTTATTGAAATTACTCCTCCAAAGATCAAGAATGATCAAATACACTTGAGATACCGAGTTTGTTTGTTTTTACTCCTACACCTCTTCTTAACGGTATCCCTTCACGTGCTATCAGTTCAAGACATCTCTTAGGTTGATAGGCACACTTATTGCATGTGATCGGCTAGCTATAACAACCTTACCACACATTTCTCATCCAATGTATTGAATAAGTAATCATTTGTATTAAATTTACAACTTTCATTTTCCTAATACCAGTCCATCACGTGATTTGGAGTTTATTTTGCTAATTAGGCATTAATTGAAATGGACTAAATTGATTCGTAAATTGTAATAAAACAAATAATACCACTTGCTTATTGACTAAATAGATCCAATTTGGGTTGCAGCAAAGACATTTTTTGTTGTCGATATTTCTTAGCATGTACCACACACTTATGGAAGTTTGGAGGCCTTCTTGTAATGTTGTATGCAAAATGTTGGATTAATTGTTGAAAAATTTATGTATAGAATTCTTCTTGTCATTTTCTATCCTCAAACTTCATGGTGTTGATCTATTGCTTTTTTGTTTACTCATTGTATATGTTGTGTGGAGGAGCCAGCTTGAATGTGGAAAATGGGCAAAGATAAGCCTTTGCTTGTGTTGTGGGCCTTTCCCTATTTTGATGATTCCTCTATGTCATCATAATAACACATTACTAAATAGATTAATGATGAGTAAGTATAAATAAAATTTTAATACATAGAAATATGAAAAGTAGGTTTTAAGAAGCAATATACTATTACTACTATGTATTTAAATATTAGTGATATTTAATTACTATTGATCTAAACACTTGATGTATTAGTAGTAAAGAATATTTTCTTTTGGCAATAAATTCCCTTTCCAAACTAGAGTGGGAGATGACAAGTCAACCACAAATTAAAGGGCAATGTACAGCCACAAGAGGTCAACAAGATGGTGGGTGGATAGCAAAACATTTGTGAAGTAAGATTTGTTGATAATAATATGCTTTGGCTAACTAGACCATTCAAATGACACTTTAATACTATTGAAACTTTTCTTGTTATGCTGGATTTTAAATTGTGATGGCAATACAAGATTCGTTTGATAAATTGGAGAGGGAAAAAAAAAAACGAAAATAAAAGATGAACAATAAAAACAAAAAAGGAAATTTCGTCCCAACGAAAGCTGGACTTCGTTGTTTGTTACAATTGCATTTCTTATTTTTTTTTCTCCTCCCATTTTACTGCAATGTGGACTGGCAATATACCTAGTTAAATGGAAAAAATAAATCAATAATAAAACAGTTGAAAAGTGTAATGCAAAGCAGAAAATTTGGAAACGTTTCTAGTATGTCTTTTTATATATTATCGTCCATGGATGCTCCACTTAAAAAACCGCACAATTATAATATGATATTTACATGAAGGAGCATTATCAAACTTTAATATGGATTGTCACTAGTAGTGCTTACGCTAATACGCATCCATGGATGGTTCCTCCTCAATTTTGAAAAATGTCAAGGCTCATTGTGTAAAAGGGTTTCTCTCAAGTGTCTTGCATCATTCCCCTCCGAGGATCCAGCTGGAGGGATGACCTGCTCTATCTCTGCTGTATCTTCACCTTTGCCCCACAGTACAATATACAAACCAATAATGGCAGCGACGGCTCCAACCACTCTGTGACAAGATGCCATTAACGTTATTTCGGTACCATATTTGTTCTAGTTATGCACATGGCTATATATAGTTGGAGTCAGCCAAAATATTAAAAATTATGAGTGACAAATATATTGAAATGTCAAGACATGATTCATAACTTATAACAAAGTTAATCTGCCGAAAGCTTATAAGCTTGCTCTCTTCACCTCTCTCTCCCCTTACACATACACACACACACATATATAATTATCAAATATTATATTATATTATATTATAAATGTTGGAACGGGGTACTGGGATCTAATCCAGTGTCACAATAAAAGAATACAAGAATTTTAGCGCTCCCTATGTAAATATATATTATAATATATAAATATATTATAAAGAAAATGACATACGTCTAATTAAGCGTTAAACATAGAGGAAAGCTGGGAAGTGGGCAACTGTCCCTATTGAAGATGCTTTTTAGTGACTTTATTGAATCACCTTTTGTTTTAGTTTTAAGTGTGTATGGTCCCATTCTTTAAAGGTACCTTTGCTTCTGCTGCTCTTCATGCCACTGCTGCCCACTAAAAATGGGAACCAATGATTCTTCGTTTTCGCCTACCCATTTAAAAGGAGAATGAATGATCGAAGCTTTCTGGAATTTTAGACTATTTTATAATGTTATTGTTCTTTTTATAATTTCAATTCTTTTTATAATTCTTCAAAGTGTATTTTGGAGAATACATTTTGTCTGCATCACAAACATAGTCCATCAATTTGTATGGTTATAAAAAGAACCGAGTTGCATTCCCTTTTAAATTTTGCACCACATTTATTCACTCTTTGTATCGTTATATCCGCTGGTGGTAATTATTTGGGTAGGTCTCAACTTCACTCTTTGTATGGTTATATCATCTGTGATAACCATGTTGATACCTCTTTCACCAATATGCAAAATGGATGATTAAAATTTTTTGTATTGTTATATCCGCTGGTAGTAATTATTCTGGTAGCTAGGTCTTAAAACCAAATCAAATAAATAGAGCTTCCTCCCTATTGTTGACCAATGATCCGGTGGGACATGTGCATTAACTGGTCTATACGATGTCTCATGTGCGACAATTATGTTGGTACGTCCTTCACAAAATTACGAAATGGATGTTTAATAGTTTTAAAGGCCCTAACGAAGCAGAACCTTGAAATAAGGAGAAAATGTAAATATTGAGTAATTGAGATGAGGGTATATGTCTTACGTTCCAGTGTAGATGGCTTCATGCAGAAACAAGGCATCCAGAATGGCTCCAAAGATTGTGCAAACAGGATTGAACATTGATGAGAAAACAGGACCTTTCTGAGATATACACCATGCTTGCAAGAAAAATGATACTGCCGATCCAGTTCCCTGCTCCAAAAACATCCCCTAAGGTATATAAATAATAATCACATACTAAATCAGCACAGAAAACATAAACTGTATCCACTTTACCACCAAAGCTTCAATTTTCAGATATTAGCGTAGTAATATCAAGGGCTTGTAGATATTAGGTGGTTTGATAAAACCTCGAATGGAAAGGCCAACTCCTGTCGGCTTACCGCAAAGATACAACAACCATATTCGAGAGCAGATTGCAGCTTCCATGCTCCCCAGTGGTCCCACTCCAAGGCAAGTGCAACAACTGCTGATTGTACCATTCCAAAGAAACACGTCCAAGCCGAGGAAACCAAGTGATCTGGACAGCTTTCTGTTACAGGTACCTGTTTAAAACATAGTTACTTGCTTGTTTGTTCTTCTTTTAGTTGTGATGCGACTTGAAGAGAAATATTTTGCAAACTGGAGTACCTGCAATATCAACCATGTCGACCAGCACCAAGTGCTTACAAAGAGCAATATGCAACCCAGCAACCAATTACTTACTCCTAATCCTAGAATATCGGTTCTCAGAACGAAAGATAACGATTCGCTGAGAAGAGTCGGCCCTTTGAATAGTGCCATCACCAGAGCTCCACCAACGCAGATTATTGTCCCGATTATCTTCGCATTACTCCGTATACTTTTGAAGTTGATTTTCTCTAATCTAGCAAATGAAAACACTATAGCATATTATGAGTTACGGATTCATGTAACTGCATCAGCTTATATAATATGGAAAATAATTTTGGATTTAGTATCTTGCTTGGAGAATGTGATTAAGGAGAGATAAAATACTATATATAGACGCCTATGTCAAGCGAGCAAGAAAAAGTTTTGAGATTTAATTACCTTGTTGTGAGTGCAATAACAAATGTGACAGCCGGAATTAGATTAACAGTTGCAGTTGCGACTGTTGTAGAGGCCAAATTGATCCCTTCAAAGTAGGCATTCTGATTTGCTGTTATGCTGCATTGATTAAGTATAACATTAATAACAATTTCAAGTCAAGTTTTATTTGTTCAGTTGATATATAGCATCATGGTTCATAGATGATTCTACCCCAAAAGGGCAGCGACGAATATCAATGACAAGCTCTTCAATCCAGGATATAGGCTGCTTGGGTTTCTACCAAAACCGAAAACACGTAGTTAGATTTATGGCAAAGGAAATAACTGAGAAGAAACCCAAAGATTATCCATATGTTCGTCGGTAGCTCACGGAATTACTGCCATGTTCCTCCACTAAAAATACATTAAATTGAACGACTCGTATATGATATACAAGTAGTTACCTTCTTGTAAAACAAGCTATAGGTGCCATTACAAATGTGCTCACGGCTTGCCTATAGAAAACGAACATAGTAGGTTTCAATCCTTCCGTAAAGGCTGCTTTACTGAAGAGAGCAATCCCAGCGTATATGCATTGAGAACCAACCATAGCAAGAGCAGGCGCGTAGCTTCTGAGGCCGCTCATTTTGTGACTTGCAAGGCTGCTAGCCATATGATAAGAAGTGAGATGTCGTCGGCTTCATATATATGCAAGATTCGTGCAACAAATACTTGGTCTTCCCTTCCTGTTCATATTTGAAAGTTAGTTTACTTGGGCTACGTGTCAAAAAAGGCAAGCAGGCTATCTGTCTTTCATTAGGCTGAAAGACTATTGGCAAAAATCAGTTTTATAGTTGAAAAAATGAAAACCACGTGAGAGCCGTACGAGCATTGTCCTCTATCCCCAGGATAGAACTAAGTCATTAGTATATATAGAAAGCAGGAATCAATTGAAAATAAATAATTATGTAAATATATCAATCAAAACAAAAAGTTTTTTATCTTAGTTTTAATACAATAATTATCCCTTTTTATGTAGCAATTGAATAAATATATATTCGATCAATTAAATAAAGATTTGATTTATCTTAGTGTAATAATTGCAAATCATTTATTTCACATTTAAGAGTAATGAACAAGATTAATTGAAATATTCATAGTAAGTCAAACATTGAAAGGATGTACTAATTAATTAAATTGAGATAATATATGGGATAAAGGGCTTTTGAAATATTGACTATATACAACAATCTCCCACATATTTCAAAAGACACTTAAAAGAAAATAATAATAATAATAATTTGCTAGGTGAAAATTTTAAATCTAGTATTTTTTTGGACTATAAACCAAATTTAGAAAAAAGATATAATACAGAAATTTCGATGAAACATTTAGTTTCTATAAATAAAAAAATCTTATTACATGTTGAGGATCTTATCATTCACATTATACCCCTACAATTTTTTATTGCTCATTATGATTCTACGCTAATAAGCTATGCACATGCCTAGTATTGTATGACTACTTTAGAGCCTATGTCACAATCTCATAGGAGTAGGCCTACTCCATATTCACATAAGTGATTTCATCAATTATATATTCTAATTATATTATAATACCTAATGTTTCGAGTTAATACGATAACTTTAAGATCTGAATCTTTAAATTTAGGGTATTGGGTAACGTTATCCATTTTAGTTCAAACTTCATAATAAAGCTAGAAAAGTCAAAAGAAGCATTATAGTAAAGTCAATTTCTTAAAATAAGCTATACAAGATGATTAATTGGAATAAAAGTTAATTTATTGATAAAACTGATAATTATCGAAAATATGAAATTTAAGCTTTGAGATATAGTGAGATATTAGAAAAAAGTAATTCAACTTAGAAGTTGAATTATATATAATGAACATGTATTTACATATAATATGCATTATATGTATTAAATATATACATATAGTAATAAATTATAAAAATAAGGTAAATTAATATAAAATAATAGAAAATTAATATTTGTGAATGTTTATTATGCTTGTTTTGTGTTTTGTTTTTATCTACTCTCACTTACCTTATAAAGAGCTAATAGGATACTTGTATATTTTTAAGTTATGAAAAAAATTGACTAGGCATCATCACCAACTACGAAAAAGCTTTTGAGACTGCATAGAACGAAGTCAGCTACTTTTAAAAAATCCTTACTGCATTTTAATCTTAGTCCCGTAAAGTATTTGTACATATTTAATGAAAAGAAAGAAAAAAAAAAAGTACTGTGTTTTAAGTTTAGTTAAGTTTGATGGATGTACTCTTTTGTATAACTAAGTGTAAAGCGAAACTTTATTGTAGTACTCTTTTGTTATAAATGGATTTTTTTTTTATGAATATAAAATGGTATTCCTATATGATGGTACATCATATACTATACTGGGTGTGACATCGTTTAGGTGGTATCAAAGTATAAATTAAGGACCATAATATTAGATGAGTATGAGGTGTGCTGGGTAGTTAGGTATCATATGAACTTAACTTTGTTAGTAGTAACCAATATAAAGAAACTAACTATGTCTATTATGTTTGTTGCTATCCAGAAAATGGTGCAAACATGTGTAAGTAGAGACCCTAGTTCATCATCTACTCTTAGGAGATAGATTAGAGAGAAACAACAACCTCAACCAAATCAAGCTTCGCCTATACAAGTAATGGATGTGGTACAATAACTTATAACTACTTTTGTTGAGGTTGGTGGAATGAATGGGGATAAGTTAGTTTAGGTGCAACTTATAGTAAAATCGTTTGATGGGACAAAAACTAATCCTTAAGTTGTAGAAGAATGGATCAATTCGATAGAAAAAGCTTTTGAAATGCATTAGGTAGAAGATAATAGAAAAGTAGGAATTGCTGTTATTCTATTAGATGGATGTGCGAATAATTGGTAGAAAGTAAGAAATGGACAATGGTAGAACCCATAGTTTGGAATGCCTTTAAGGATGCATTTTTTTAACAGTATTTCCCTAAATGTATGAGGGATCAAATGTGTAAAAAATATTATAAGTTGAAGCAAGCAGATAGGACTATTGAAGAATATGAACGAGAGTTTAATAGGTTGTTGAAGTTTGCCCTATAAGCAATATATAATAATGAAATTGCTAAGGTTGGTAGGTTTAGGGTTGGACTTGATATTTATTTTCTAGTTGAGCTAAAAAGGACAAGGCTAGTGTGATATGCTAATATTATCTATTAGGCTTGTTTGATCAAGCCAGCTCATGACATACGAAGGATAACTAAAGAAGTAGAAAGTAAGAAGAGGAAATTTATGGAGAGTTCTATAGTAACCATAAGCTGATAAGAGTAAAAAGGGCCTATTAATCCCCTAACAAGAATCAGAGGCTAGGTAGAGTTATACCACTTTGTTGGAAATGCAATGGTAGGATCGAGCTATGCGGTTTCCAAAACTATAAGGGAAATGTATTAGGTGTGGAGAAGCTGGGCATTTGGCTAGGTAATGCTAAAACTTGAACCCTAGAGGTATATACTGCCATAAGTGTTACCAGACATGACATAATGCCACATAATGTATTGCAGATTGGTAGGCAAGACCAAACCAAACTAAAGCCAATAAGCCAGGACCTGTTAATAGAAATAACTAACCAAGAGAGGCTAGAATTAGACTTAGAGTTCAAGGAAGGGTATATGCAATCCAAGACGAGAAAAACAGGGATGACAACGTAATTGTAGGTACGAGTCTTGAACCCTATGACTTTTAGATACCTTTATATGATTGTGTGTTGTAAGTTTATTTGAATCTTATACCCTAGTGTAGTGATATAATTGTGATTGTTATTTTAGGATTGGTTCACCTAGAGGGTAACTATGCTTATACATTGTTCAATATGGGAACAACACATTCATATGTATCAAAGGAATATATTAATAGGAATAGACTCCCAATAGAGACTTTAAGGTATGATTTAGTAGTGCTAACTCCTTTTGGAGGAGAATAAGTTATGCAACAAAAGTTGAAAGGAGGAAATGTGTGCATAGATCTTTATAAAATGCTTGTAGATTTGGTGGTATTGGATATGAAAGGATTCAATGCTATACTAGGGATGGATTGGCTAACTAAACATTGAGCGAATGTAGATTGTGAAGGAAAGATGGTGGTATTCAGGGAACTTGATGGAGGGGAATTTTATTTTAAAGGAAGCTTTAGAAAGGAAACTCCTCAAATAGTCTCGGCAAGTAAAGCCTAGAAGTTGGTAAGAAATAGTAACATAGGATTTCTAACTTAGGTAGTGGATACCTAAGTTCAAGAAGTGAGATTGGAAGATATACCAGCAGTGTTTGAATATCCTAAGGTTTTTCTTAAGGATTTGCCTAGGCTACCACTAGATAGGAAGATCGAATTCACCATAGATCTTATACCAGGTACTATACCTATCTCTAAGATACCTTATTGAATGGCTCTTACTGAATTGGTAGAATTTAAGAAGCAACTATAAGAGCTTCTAGACAAGGGATTCATAAGGCTAAGTACATCACCATAAGGCACATCTGTGCTATTTGTTAGGAAGAAAGATGAAAGTCTTCGATTGTGTATAGATTATCGACAATTGAACAAAGTGACAATAAGGAACAAATACCAACTTCCTAGGATTGATGATCTATTTGATCAGCTGAAGGGATTTGTAGTATGCTCAAAAATAGATTTACAATCGGGTTACCATCAGTTGAAAATTAAGGAAGATGATATACCTAAGACTACTTTTAAGACTAGGTATTAGCATTATGAATTTTTAATGATGTTGTTTAGGTTAGCGAACGCTCCTATTGCATTCATAGACATGATGATATTTTAATATGCTTAGGAACATGTGGAACATTTAAGGATTGTGCTTTAGACTCTTAAGGACAACAAGTTGTATGCGAAGTTAAAGAAATGTGAGTTTTAGTTAGACTAGGTAGGATTTCTTGGACACAAAGTATCTAGAGCAGGAATGACGATAGACCTTACAAAAGTGAAAGTAGTAATAGAATGGGCAAAGTTGACCACTGTAACTGAAGTGAGGAGTTTCTTAAGAATGGCTAGTTATTATAAAAAATTTATACAAGACTTCTCTAAAATAGCTTTGCCTCAATTGACATGAAAAGGAATTAGATTTGAATGGAATGATAAGTGTGAAGAGATCTTCTAGGAGCATAAGAAAGGACTTGCAACTGCTATAGTGCTAACGACACCAAATAGATCTGATGATGCGAACCGTAACCAAGAATAAACAAAGTTGGTCACTGGATGGGTTTAAGATTGCAAAAAGCTCGAAAAGGGTTAATAGGGAAAGGTATGAAAGGATAAAACGAAGAATGAAAGAGTAAGCAAAATCTACGAACAGTTTTAAAGGATATGATACATGAATGGAACTTCTAAGGACTCATGGCATAATTTGATATGACGCACGAATTGGTCCATTGAGGTTACTCACCACTTAACCTTACTTAAGCGAAAGGATAAGAGTGATGTTGAGAGTAAACAAACTATGTTTATGTAAGAAAGAAAGTACTTAAGTATATTGAAGATAATTTGATGCTTTACAGCTATAAGTACAAGGGTATTTATATTCGTAAGTTAGGGTAACTTATCTAAAAGGGAAAAAATGAAAAGGACATTTCCTAAAGAAGCAATATATAAGATACAAAAGGGTAAAAATAAATATATAAGGAAAATAATCATTGGTGCTACAGATTCTACATATGATACTGTACACATAGCGATGCTACATTAGAAAGGTTGTTAGGAGATGCGGACAAAAAGTACGGATAAATGGACTTATCCGAGCAGGGATGGCTTAGTCAATCCAGACTCTTTCTCTCGACTTCTCGATAAGGAAGATGATGAGTAATTGGTTAGCTCAACATTAGAGAGTAATCATCAACTTATCATGTTAAGCCCTCTAGTCATCAAGCTCAGCTACAAGTTAGAGGTCCGGTAGCCTAATTCTCATCATTCCCTTTAGGTTGTTTTAGATTTGGGATCAAATCCAAATGGTGTTCACTCAGTTCTCTATCATGGTGATATGGACTAAGGTCGGCAATGTTAAAGGCGTTAGAAACCCCATAGTCCTCAAGCAATTCCAACCTGTAGGCATTGTCATTTATTTTCTAAAGAATTCTGAAAGGTCCTTCCGCTCTTGTAGATAATTTGTTCTTCCTCTTGTTTGGGAACCATTCTTTGTTAAGGTTTAGCCATACCAAGTCTCCCAGCTGAAATTGTTTGGCTGACCTACTTTTGGTTTTTTCTCGCATTCTTTTAGTAGATTGGTTGATGTACCGAGTAACCTTGTTGTATATAAGCTAAAGAGATTGTGGTCTGGTCGAGGCGTTAAGGTCTTTTTGCGTGGGTGCTGGTATAGGGCCATAGTCGAGGGGTAACTCAGGATTGAATCCATAGACCACCTTGAATGGAGTATACTTAGTGATGTCATGTACGGTTCAATTATAGGCGAACTTGACTACTGGCAGGCAAACGTCCCAATTAGCCAAGTTCTTACCTATTGCAACTTAAAGCAGTGACCCTAAAGTACGATCAACCATCTCTATTTGGCCGTCAATTTGGGGGTGACATGAGGTACTGAAGAGTAATTTGGTTCCTAGCCAATACTATAGGGTTCTCCAAAAATAGCTCAAGAATTTCGGGTCTTTGTCAAAGACTACACTTTTCGATACACTGTGTATCCACATAATCTCTTGTAAGAAAAGAAAAGCAGTAGCTAAAGCATTGTTAGTTTTGTTGTAGGGCACGAAGTTTGCCATCTTACTGAACTGATCCACGATGACCATTACAAAATCTTTGCTTCGGGTAGTTCGCGGCAGTATGAGAACAAAGTCTATGCTCAGTTCAATCTATGGCCTCGTCGGAATAGGTAAGAGCATTACTTTCCCTCGTTTGGCTTTGAACTTAGCCTTTTTGCATACAACACAGCTTTTGACAACTCGATGCACATCTCTCCACATTCTCAACCAAAAGAATCAGCTATTCAATAGTTTACAGGTCTTCCTTTCTCCAAAGTGTCCAGAGAGTCCTTTGCTATTTTCGTAGGGAACAAGTTGGCACATACAATTTCCTCCCTCAAAATAGGTAGCCATCCTCTACATAATACTTGTCCACTATCCTCCTATCCATGCATCATGAAATTATTGGTCTAAAGTGTGGATTCTCGAAGTACTGTTCTTTGATACTCGCAAACCTAAATAGCCTGGTCTGCAGTTTTGATAAAAGTGCATGTCTCCTTAAAAGAGCATTTGCAACTACGTTACTACTTCCCTGCTTGTACTTAATTACAAAATTGAATCCTTCAAAGAATTCAACTCATTTCGCTTGTCGCTTCGACAACTTGGTCTAACTTCAGAGGGATCTCAGCGATTCATGGTTAGTATATATAACAAATTCTCTCAACAGCAAATAATGTTGCTATACTTACATTGCTCGGATCAGTGCTAAAAGTTCCTTATCATACATAGAGTAGTTCATTTGTGGTCCTTGGAGCTTCTCACTATAGAAGGCAATTGGTCGGCCTTCCTACATCAAGATAGCGCCTATTCTAATTCCTAATGCATCACATTCTGGCTAAAAAATTTCATCGAAGTCAGGTAGTACTAACACCGAGGTAGAGGTTAATCTTTCTTTTATGTCAGCAAAACTCCTCTCCTCCCTTTGTCCCCATTGGAAGTCGGTGTTTTTCTTCGTTAGTTTAGCAAGTGGTGTAGTGAGGGTACTGAAATTCTTAATGAATTTTTTGTAAAATGAATCCAGTCCATGGAAACTTCTTACGTTGGCACAAGTAATAGGAGTCGGCCACTTGACAATTGCTTTGATCTTCTCATCATCGACTTGTAAGCCCCCTCCATTGACTACATAGTCCAAGAATACTACTTCCTCCTGACAAAAGCAACATTTCTGTAGATTGCTGAATAGTCTTTTGGTAGGAAGGATATCTAAAACATCTCTAAGATATTCATAGTGACTCGGCATGTCGGTACTATAGATCAAGATGTCGTCAAAGTGCACCACGACACACTTCCCTATAAGGTATCTCAACACATGGTTCATAAGTCTCATGAAAGTAATCAGGGTATTGAACAAGCTAAAAGGCATGACCATCCACTTGTAAAGTCCATGTCGAGTCTTCCACTTGTCTCGAATGTAGTCTTCCACTTGTTTCCTAGTCTCATGCAGATTTGATGATAGCCAGATTTAAGATCAATTTTGTTGAAAATCTCGGCTCCACTGAGTCAATCTAACATGTCTTCTAGCCACAGGATTGGATGCTTGTATTTGATTGTGATTTTGTTCATGGCTTGGCTGTTAACACATATCTGTTAGGTTCCATCCTTCTTTGGCACTAGAAATGCAGGTACAGTATAAGGGTTAAGACTTTCTCTTACATAGCTTCTCTTCAGCAACTCATTAACTTGACATTGGAGCTCAAAAACCTGCTCGAGATTCATCCAATATGTTAGCTTATTCGGTAGTGCAGTACTAGGTACTAAGTCAATGCAGTGCTCTATGTCTTGAGTTAGGGGCAACCTCTCAAGTAACTGTTCTAAGAACAGGTCGGTATATTCATCTAGTAACTTCTTGATTTCCTAAGGAAGCTCACCCTACTCCTCTATTTCTAATAGTTACTTGACTAATAATAGGGTCAGCTCATTAGCATTGATGGCCTCTTGGAGCTTGGCTCTACTTATCACTAAAGTCTTCTTCTATCCATGAATAAGTTTCATTTGCAACTTATTAACTTCCCTCGGCGGCATTGGATTCAACATGATCTTCCAATCATCTTTCTTGAACATATACATATTCTTATAGCCGTCATGCATAACTCTCCTTTTAAATAACCACGGTCTACCTAACAACACATAGGAAGCACACATAGGTAGGACGTCATAGAGAATTTAGGAAGAGTAGTTCCCAATAATGATTGATAGTAGTACTTGCCGAGTGATATGTAATGTTCCCTTCTCACTTAACCAGTGCAACTTGTATGGCTTCAGGTGCACAATGGTTGGCAATTTCAGTTTTGAAATAAGATTAGTTAATGCTATGTTGGTGCAGATTCTACTATCTATGATGAGGGTACACACCTGATCATTTACCTTCCAAGTTGTATCAAACAACCATGAGTAACCGGTCTAAATCCTCGACAAACACATCCTCCTTAACCAGCTCTTTCTTAGCATTTTCTTTCTTGGTAGGAACCTCCCCTTCCTCGAGTTCTTCATCTGTGTTTTCTACTTCTAACTTCGGGACATCTCCATTAATGATCATTGTTCATTAGTTCAGGTATTGAGCAGTCATATGTCTAAACTCTTAATACTTGAAGTACTTGATCTAACTTGTCTTCCTACTAGACCCTTAACCCTTCTCATAAGTTCGGGTTAGCACTTTATTATCGGGTCAGCCTTTCTACTTGGCTTGGTACTAGACTAAGCTGGTTGACTTGCCTGTCCAAGTCAGTTAGTTAGTATTCTGGTCATTACTCGGCTCCTTCTTTGCCCCTTTACTCGCTAGGCAATCCTAATAGCTTCATCCATTGTATTAAATCGTTGGAGCTTCATGTAGACACTCGATTTTTGCCCTTTAGTAGTTATATTTTTAGTTTTTAAAATAGGGTCCCAACTCAAAAGTAATAAAAAATAAAATACAACAATAATAAAAATTGACAAATGATGAAAATGCCAAAAAAATGAGAAAAGAAAAATTAAATATATATATATATATATTTTAGATTTTTTAGGAAGAAAATTATTTTAGGGTCAATTGTTTTAGTTTTAGCTTATTTCAAATAATTATTTTACAGAGTCACATGATTTAAGTACAATACAATTATATTAAAAATCAAGACATAGGCCAATAGCCTAACAGATAAGCATTGGAGTATTTGATTTGAATTTAGTTTGAAATCGTAAGTTCGAATCTTGTCAAGTACAATGTGTCTTTTATCTTTTATTTCATTGCAATTTTTTTTTAAAATCTAATGTTAAATCTTAACGAATCTTTTGAATCTAATATGATAAAGACTCGTGAGACTTATATTTAATTATATACGAATTGATACAAAAGATTTGTTTCGAATTTATAAATCATGATTGCATGGAAAGAAAATTTCATGCATTGATCCCCTATAAGTAGGGATTTTTTAGATACACAGATGCTAAAAACAAAAGAAAATTTCAATAAATCCAATCCCCCACTCTGTTCATGGAAGAATACTGAACGTACCAACAATCTGTGTATTGATCCCCTGTATCGACTGATAAGCTACTGATCAACTCTAATTAGCTGCACGAACACACAGCACGTGCACGACCAACGATTCAACTATGCAACGCTATTGAAAGCCATACATCGGCTGCTGCCGAACACAAATTGCACAATCCAGTCTATTCTCATCCTCGCACAACGTCCATACAGTAAAATACCCTAGCCATATGATCCAAGCCAACTCCAATTGCTGCAGTGGCAACCAACGCCAATAGCAATTCTAGACGCGGACAGAATCAAGCCAACTCGAAGCTCCATCGCCAGCTCCTTTGTCTTCACCACAAGGATTAAGTGTACTACACATTGATTAATAGCCACGAACATGTAGCACGGTAACTTCAAAGTAGTTCATCCACAGTCACTATAGAAGCCACTGCACTGTGACTCATTCGTCATGCACAAACACAACATGACAGTACACACTCCCCAGGCGGTGCATAGCCAATGTTGGAAGAACACTCACGACTCACCGCTCCAACCACAGCAGCATTGATTAGCTTTACGTATCCAGGCCTAGCAGCACATTACTGATCAAGCTCACGCACGGCTCATAGGCGACTATGAAGCTCCTCACTGATTGTCCCTACTACAGTACGCTGACGGTAGCACTGCTTCGTATTCCTTACCTAAGCACGCCGACTCACTACACTCGTGCACAACAACGCTACACAACATACAGTCACAACTTTACGGACCATTCAACAGTCGCAATTCATCCTAGCATGTGCATCCATGGCCCACGATTAGCCAACTCGACATTCGCTGCCACTTCGTCAACCGTTGCTCCAACATACACACAGCTACGTGCGAATTTGCTTCTTCAAGCATCGCCATCGTTGATTCGTTCTACACAAAAAACTGAGGTTTGTTTCTTTAATTTTAATTTAATTTTCTTCTTTATTTAGGTATTGTCATTATTATTATATTATGGTTTTGTTAATTGGTTATTTAAAGTCATTGCATGACATATATATGTGTATATATGCTAATTTAAGAAACTTTGATATTAGTTTTCCTATATTAGGTAGATTATGTAAAGAATGTAAGTATTGATATTATATAGCCTAGGATTTTATTTTCCTTTTTTTAGATTAGGTTTTTTTTTTAGAAATCATCATATAGAAAATTATTTTTTAGAAGTAAAAATCAACAAAAAGGGAAACTTTTCATTAAAAGATTATAACATCTTAAAGAGTCTTTTGATTATTCACGAGTTAGGACACTTTATATTTTTTAAATAAACCAAATCAATTAAAAAATATAAACTTGGGTGGTTTTCTAAATTAAAATCAATCAACACACTAAAATTTTTCGGAAAGAACTACGATCGTTTGATCCTGGGCAGCAAGTATGTAAGCATCTTTGGGGTAACAATAAAATGTGTAGAAATTTAGGTTCTTTTTCTTTTGATTTTTATTTATTTATTTTTTCTTTAAAAATATTATAATTAGAAGAATAATCGTAATTTCGGTAAATAGATAGTGGTATCTATCAGGGTTTAATAGGTTAGTCCCCGAACTTGAAACCCTTTAGTTCTTCATTTAAATTGAAATCAAAGACCGGTAGTCAAATCATAATCAATCCACTCAATTGATTACGGTTTCTTTTCTTTTTCCCGACTTTGGTCAGGTGACAACTCCAAATTCTTTTAAAAAACCAAAATTTCCCAATTTCTTTAGTCGAGAATTAATATTAAACGGGTTAGGGTTTAGTATTAATTAGAAATGGAGAAATCAATTTTAAAATAGAAAACTGAAAAAACAAGCTTGACACTCCACAATATCTCGAATGTCTTTTATCAACCTAGTAACAAATCTTGAGACTATTTGAGCTCATGGTTCCTCCACTTCACATCATATCATAAGCATTTGAAATTTTTAAACATACTCATCAATAGTTCGGCCTCATTATCTCAGCTTCTAAAGCTGAGTGAAAGTATCTTAGAGATATGTTTCTAGCACGAATCTGTTTCTGAGCACTCTCTTCATCTCGAGTCAAGTGTTAATCTCTTGGTACCCCTCTCAACTTCTCATGGCTTAAAAATTCTTCCACTACATGGTAGTATATCCGGAGAGTTCAATAGTAGCAGTTCTCACTTTCTCATAATCCTCATATTAATAATAATTAAATATACGCTCCACCTTTTCTTTCTACTCCAGATACTCATCAGCATTCCTAAACCCATTGGAACTCAAAATTTGAAGCTTTACATGATTAAATGCTCTAGGGACTCATACTTGCTCCTCTTTAAAATACTCTTCTTCTTCTTCATTAAGCTCTCTCAAGTCTATCCTTCATCTCACTCGTTCGCCAACTCCTCTACCTCAAACTAGTTGAGCTAGGTTCTATCCTTTAACAGGTTAAGTAGCTTGTAGAGTGTTTTGTATGGCCTCATTGGGTTGGTAAGATAGCGCATGAACAGTTCGAGTTAGATCTACTAAGAGATTAGCTATCTTATCGAACCTCTCATCAGTGCTTCTGAGAGTTCCCTAAGACTAACGTCCATGGTGGACAACTCCACTGTCATCACTAGTACTAATATTCATTTTTAGGTCTATCTTTTTTCCTCATAGATTTAAAATTTAAACAAATACTTCAGAAAGTGAACAGCTAATAACACAACAATCAAATAAATATAGTAATTTGCTTTGTTTCACACACGCAAAATAGAGTATCACAGAACATTAAGAACTAACTACAATTTACCCAAAACCTTTGCTTTAATACTAAGATGATGCGAGTCGTAACCAAGAATAGACAAGGTTGGTTGCTAGATAGGTCCAAGCTTGTAGAAAGCTCGAAAAGGGTTAATGAGGAAATGTGTGAAAGGATAAAATGAAGAATAAAATAGTAAGCAAAACCTACAAACAACTTTAAAGGATATGATGCACCAATAGAACTTCCAAAGACTCACGGCACAATTTAATATGATGCACGAATTAGTCTAATGAGGTTATTCGCTACTTAACCTTGCTCAAGGAAAAGCATAAGAGTGATGCTGAGGGTAAACAAATAGTATTTATGCAAACAAGAAAGTACTCAAGTGTATTGAAGATAATTTGATGCTTTACAATTATAAGTATAAGGGTATTTATACTCATAAATTAGGGTAACTTACCTAAAAGGGAAAAGGCATAAAGGACATTTCCTAAAGAAGCAATATACATGATATGAAAAAGTAAAATTGAATATACAAGGAAAACAATTATTGGTGCTACAGATTCTACATATGATGCTATATACGTGGTGATGCTGCATTGGTGAGATTGTTAGGAGATGCATACAAAATGTATGGATAAATGGGCTTATTCGAGTAGAGATGGCTTAGTTGGTTTGAATTCTCTCTCTCAGCTTCTTAGTAAGGAAGATGCGAAGTAATTGGTCAACTTGGTGCTAGAAAGTAATCATTAACTCGGCATACTACAGAAAAATAAGCAGTCATATGCAACGGCATTAAAGGTGACTTGGCAAGGAAGTAGTTGGCCTCGGTAGGGAAGTACTTGGCCTCAGTAGAGGTTGGTTAGAATAGAATGATTTGTTGTGCTAGCCCCTCTAGTCCTTAGGCTTGGCTGCAGGTTAAAGGTTTGATAGCTTGATTCCCATCATTTGGAATGTATGCGATTTATTGTAATACTTCTAGAAGTGGATTGGGATGCATATTAATGCAAAATGATAAGGTAATTGCCTATGCTTCGAGACAACTCAGACTACATGAGTGGAGCTACTTGACTCATGATTTGGAGCTTACAATTGTAATATTTGCTTTAAAAATTTGGAGATATTACCTATATGGGGAGAAATATAAGGTATACATTAATCATAAAAACTTAAAGTATATCTTTACACAAAAGAAATTAAATTTGAGGCAAAGGCGATGGTTGAAATTACTGAAGGATTATGATCATATGATTCATTATCACCATAGAAAAGCTAATGTAGTAGCCGACACATTCAATAAGAAGAAGCTTTGTAGTGCTGTTGCACTTATTATGGATCAACGAGAATTAATTGAAGAGATGGAGAAATTGAGCTTGGAGGTTGTAACAAGAGAAGAAAGTAGTATGTTGGATAACCTGACAGTAGAGCTTACATTACTTGAGATCATCAAGGAAGCCCAAGAGGGAAGTGTAAAGCTACAAAAGATAAAAAATGATATTGAGCAATACCCTAACTTTAGAATTGATGGTGCAAGAATGCTAAAATTCAATGAAACACTTCGTTTACCAAATGATTTAGAAGTTAAAAAGGTGATTTTAGATGAAGCACATAATCTAAGATATTCCATACACCCTAAAAATAATAAGATGTACGATGACTTGAAGTAGAAATTTTGGTAGATGGGAATGAAAGGAGATGTGGCATGGTATATATCATATTGTATGACTTGCTAGAAGGTGAAGGCTAAACATCAAAGACTAAGAGGATTGTTACAATCTTTACCTATACCTAAGTGGAAATGAGAGCATATAACAATGGATTTTGTGAATGGTTTACCAAGGACAAGGAGACAACATGATATAATATGGGTTATAGTAGGTAAGCTCACAAAATCAGTACATTTCCTAGCTGTAAGGCAAATGGCAACTTTCTCTCAACTAGTGGAAGTTTATGTCAAAGAGATAGTTCGTTTGCATGGTATTCTAGTGTCAATAATATCCGATCGTGATTCTCATTTTATGTCTTGATTTTGGCAATCCTCGTAAGAAAAAATGGGAACTAAGTTGAACTTTAGTATTGCTTATCATCACCAAAGTGATGGACAATCAGAATGAACAATCTAAACTTTAAAGGATATGCTAAGGGCATGTGTGATGGATTTTGGAGGTAGTTAAGGTGACTATTTGCCATTAGTAGAATTTGCTTACAATAATAGCTATCATAGTTGGCTTAATATGAAGCACTAAATGAATGTAAATGTAGATCCCCTATGTATTGGGATGAAGTAGGGAACAAATAAGTTATTGGACCATCAATGTTACAAGATTTTAAGGAGAAGGTACAAACAATAATGGAACGAATGCAAACTGCCCAAAGCCAATAGAAAAGTTACATGGATGTTAGAAGAAAGCCATTAGAATTTCAAGTAGGTGATTAGGTGTTTTTGAAGTTATTACCAATGAAGGGTATAAGGTGATTTGGCATTAAAGGAAAGTTAAGTCCTCGATATATTAGACCATATCAAATTAAGAAAAGGATTGGGAAAGTTACTTATGAATTTGAGTTACCCAATGAGAAGGTAGGAATTCATAATGTATTTCATGTCTCAACTTTGAGGAAATTTGTAGGTGATCCTACAACAATATTGGATGTACCTCTAGTAAAGTTAAAAGAAAACCTTACATGTGTAAAACATCTAGTTCATATTTTGAATACTGATGTGCCTAAGATCTTAATAATCACTAGGCCTTATCATAGGAAATGAGAACCAAATGAATCCTTCAAGATATCGAAGAAAACTAGAATAGAGTGGTCGGCAAACGTAATGTAGTAGCTCATGTGAAGCTGCTTAGAGGATATGACTCACCAATGAATACAACACGATTTAACACTTTACTTGATGTGATGCATAAGCTAATATCAAGTTCCACCTACCACTAATCTCGAGTTACTCGACAAGATTAGATGACAATGTAAAGAGATTGTACTTAGAGAGAAAATCCGAGAGGAAGGTAAGATATTTTGGCTATAGAGAAAAATAACTATTTATAGTAAGTCCTTAAGATAATACTACAAATAAGGAAAATTACGAGACAAGAATAAAGAAGAAAGGGATTCTTAGTATGTACATAAGGGGTAATTAGGATAAATGATGAAAAGGAATAATAATACAATGTCAGAAAAAATTATGGATAGGTGACAACTTATCAATGGGTTCATATTAGAGAATCTTAAGGCATAGTAATTGAGTTGGGTTTAAGATGCAGCAATTGCAGATCAATAGTATTTGGAATTACCGAGGTGAATAAAGGATGTTGCTGGTCAGTAGGCCAAAAGAGAATGACCCGGCGCACAAGGGACTCAACCTTGGCCTTAGCACATGAAATTCTTGTAGGTTGAAGTAGGGCTTGGTGTGTATTGACCTTAGCCTCAGCACATGAGTGGTCGGCAATGGCATAAGGATTAAAACATAGTAAGCTGTTTTCGAGCTAGGTTCTCAAGGATTTTGCTGATGGTTCTTCTATGTACTATGTCTCGTCCCCAGCAGGCTGACGAGAGAGAATTTTTTTGGTGAAAGATTGAAGGCCGTAGAGACAAGTGTGAGTGAGGGGTCTGGGGATTGTTGAAGATTTACCTTCAAATCTTGTTCTTCTTCTTTCGGTACATAAGGTATCAGGTCGACAATGTTGGAAGTAGGAGATAGTCCATATCCTTCAAGTAGCTCATGCTCATAAGCATTGTCATTGACATGTCGAAGGGACTTAAATGGTCCATCCGACCTAGGGGGATAACTTATTCATCCTCTTTCTTAGAAAATGCTCCTTGTTGAGGTAGATCTAGATAAGGTCTCCTAGGTTGTAAATGACTTACCTCCTTCCTCAACTTCCCTACTCCTTTTATTAGGTTATGGCCTTAGCTAGTTGCTTGGCATCCTTCTAATGTGATTTCTAGAACTCTTCAATACGTTGCAGGCCAAATTGACTTTCTCGTTAGGAGGTTAAGCGAATAATCATATTCAAGGGTAAGTTCGGGTTAAGTCCATAGACGGCCTTAAAGCGCGACTTTCCTATTGAGTTATGGGTTAAGCAGTTGTCAATAAACTTAATGATAGGCAGCCACAGATCCTAATCATGTAGATTCTTCTTAACAGTAGCTTGAAGGAGGTTACAGATTGTTCTATTCACAACTTCTGTATGGTCATCTATCTGCGGGTGGCAAAAAGTGCTAAACATGAACTTAGTGTCAAGCTTCTTCCATAGGGCTCTTCAGAAGAAGCTCATGAACTTCGAATTACAATTAGATACAATATACTTTAGTACTCCATGCAACTGCATGATCTCTTACAAAAAGAGGTTAGCAACAAATAAAGCATAATTGGTTTTGTAGTAAGGAATAAAGTGGCTCATCTTGCCAAACTAATTAACTACTACCATAATAGAATCATGTCTCCTTGGTGTTCTAGGTAAGCAGAGTATGAAATCTATGCTTAGATCGATCTGTGGTCGTTTAAGAATATGTAGGGGTGTATACTCTCCATACGGCTCCTTCCTACCATTTGCATGTTTACACACCTCACATCTCTCAAGGACTTGACGCACATCCTTCATCATCCCTAGCTAATAGAAGTGTTCTTTTAGCAACTTAGCCGTTTTCTTCTCACCGAAGTGGTTGACTAAGCCTTCAACATGGGCTTCTTGGACAAGTAATTCCTGAGTAGAACCATTGGACACACAAACTTGCTTGCCTTTCATCAGAAAGCCATGGCTTAAATAGAACCCATCAATGACCCATCTAACATTACACTTGGCTACTAAGGGCCTAAAATATGGATTAAGCTAACATTGATTAGGCATGGTGCCAAATCCGAGTATCTTAGCTTGTAAGGTTATAATAGGAACATGTCAACAAGAGAGTGTGTTGGCTACATTATTGGTTCTTCCCTTCTTGTATAGTATGACATAGCAAAAAGTTTCCAAGAATTCAAACTACTTAGCATGAAGTTTTTGCTACGCTTTAAGATGTTTGAGAGATTCATGGTTTGTGTAAATGATGAACTCTCTCGGCAGTAGGTAGTGTTGTTAGTTCTGAAGTTGCTCAGAAAAGGGTATAGAACTCCTTATCATAAGTTGATAATTTAGTGTAGCTCTTCTAAGCTGGTCATTGAAATAGGCAAGTGGTCCACGTTCTTGCATAAGAATAGCTCCAATGCTAACTCTAGGTATATTGCATTTTAACTCAAAAACTTTCTCAAAGTCTAGCAAGATGAGTATTAAGGAAGAAGTCAACATGAACTTAATCTCATCAAAACTCTTCTAAGCCTTCTCAGACCACTTAAATTCAGAATTCTTACTAGTTAGCTCGGTTAGTGGGATAGCTATTGAATTAAAGTTCTGAACGAATCTTTGATAGAATGAAGCTAGACCATGAAAACTACTTACTTTGGCAGCATTAGTCGACGTTAGCTATTCCAGAATAGCTTGGACTTTCTCATCATCAACTCTAATACCTCCTTTAGAAACAATGTATCTTAGGATTACAACCTCAGTTTGACAAAACATATATTTCTTTAAATTGCTAAACAGCTTCTCGGCATAGATGATATAAAACACAGATCTTAAGTGCTTAACATGAGAAACGTAGTTAGTAATATAGACCAAAATGTCATCAAAGAAAACTACTATACATTTACTAATTAAAATCCTCAAAACATGGTTCATGAGTTACATGAAGGTGCTTGATGCGTTTGTTAGACCAAACGGCATCACCATCCACTTGAATAAACTGTTCATCATTTTTAAAGCAATCTTCCATTCATCTCTTGGTCTCATTCGTATGTAGTGCTAGCTACTCTTTAAATCAATCTTCGAAAAGATGTGGGCATCATGCAACTCATCGAGCATATCATGCAATCGCGAGATCATATATTGGTATTTAATAGTGATTTTGTTGATTACTCAGCTATCAATGCATATTCTTTAGGAGCCATCCTTCTTCTAAACTAGAACAGTTGGCATAGTACAAGGGCTCATGCTTTCTCAGATATATCAATGATCATTTAACTCATCTACTTGTTTCTTTAACTTAGTTGCTTGCTTGAGGTTAAGCCTGTAGGCAAGTTAGTTCAGAAGAATAGCTTCGAGTTGAAGATCAACGCAATGCTCAATGCCTCTTATCGGTGGTAAACCATTCAGTATCTCAGTAAGAAAGAGGTCAGCATACTCTTGTTATAATGTCTATACCTCACTAGGTAAGCCTTCGGCTTCTCTTAATTCTAAAGGCTTCCTTGCTAATAAGAGCATGCACTCTTCTACCTTGACATCTTGGGAAGACTATGCTCAGGAAATCGCTAAGGACTACCGTTGTAATGATTGGGTAGTCTTCTCTTACGAATATTGCACTTCTCTAGGACTTATTGGAGTTAGTATAACCTTCTTCCCATCCTTTTGGAACATATAGGTGTTCTTATACCCATCATGTAACACTCTCAAATCAAACAGTTATGGTTGGCCTAATAATATGTGTGTAGCACGTATGGGTAGGATGTCGCATAATACCTTATCCTTGTATCTATCTCCAATAGTAATGAGTACTCTAACTTGTTCGGAAACAAGTAGGCCTCCCTTCTCATTCAACCAACGAATCAGTATGGCTTAGGGTATAGGTAAGTCGGCAACTTCAAGGCCTTGACTACTCTTTATGCTATGACATTGGTATAGTTTTCTCCATCAATGATTAATGCATAGAGCTTGCTATTCACTAAATAATTTGTATGGAAGAGGTTCTCCCTCTGCTTGTTCTCGTTAAATACAAAGCCAATGAGAGTTCGTTGTATGATAAAGTAGCATTCAGCTTCTACTTTAGGTAGGGTCATGGCATCAGGATCTTCCTGAAATCCTTTTAACACTTGATTGACTTTCTCTTCATCCTCTCCTTAGTTAGCACTCTCTACTTCAAACTGGGGCTTATCTCTCTTAATGGTCATGATACATCCGTTCAGACACTAACTAGCTACGTGTCCATAGGAAAGACATTTGAAACATTAATCTCAGATCTTCTTCCTAAAGCTCTGACCTTAGTCCTTCTGGACCTTAGGCTGCTTAGCCTTAGCTTTGCCTCGACCATAATTAGGTTGGCTTGACACATGTCCTTGATGGTCTACTTTAGAACTATTTTGAGCTCAATTGCTCATAAGTCAACTTATCATATCAGTCTTGTCTGGTAAGCCCGATCTGTTACCCTACATTCGACTAATCTAGCTCTACCTCTACCTTTCGACCCTCTATGCTACTCATATGGCTTCATCTAGGGTCCCTAACCTCTATAACTCCACTATATTGCCAACTTCAATTCTAACCCCTAAAATGAACCATGCTACAGTTCGAGCCTTGGGTTCGTTGACATTATACCTAATCATCAATAGTTAGAACTCTTGGACATACTTATCCACTAGTCTGTGGCTTTGTCTCAAGTCTTAGAGTCGTCAAAAGGTGTTTTATTCATAGTATTCTGGAACATATCTACTCCTTAAAAACTCTATTCATCTCATTCCACATTCAGATTTCACGTTGGGCTCTCTAGTGCGCGTTTTGTAACTTTTTTTACCATATTGCTACATACCTAGAAAATTCCAACACAGCTACTTGAATATGAACAACATCTTCATAATCATAAAAGTCAAATATTTTCTCGATCTTCTCCTCCCATTCTAGGTAGTCATCAGTGCTACTAGACTTATTAAAGCTTGGAATCTATACCTTAAGATACTTAGCTCCTCTAGGAGCTCTAAGTTCACGCTTCTTAAGTCCATTATATTACTCCTCCTCATCATACTCTTTAACTTCATCCAACTTTAGTCTCCTTCTAGTAACCCTATCAGCATGTTGAGGTGGAGATGGGCTCACGTCAATCGGTTCTAGTACTCATTACTCACCCATTTGCCTTCTTAGCTTATCTTTCATTTCTTGACCTTGTTCAACAACAACAACTCTTTCTTGTAGCCTAATCTCTATAACCCTTTATACGAAAACAGCTAGATTGGCCATAATAGTAGTAAGGTCTTATATGTACTCATCAATGGTTCATAGGGTTTGTTAGGTAGCACGACTATGACTATGAGCATAACTTTTGACATCATTGATTTCTTCTTGAACTCTAGGATTCAACATCCTTAATACAAAGCTTCAGCAAATACTATACTCACACAGGAAATTTCCATAAACGTAGGAAATATGAGTCAATTAGCAAACTGGGAACTTCCTCTATTTTTGAAGTGGAAAATAGAGTAACATAGAATATACTAACACACACTATAACAAGATCAACTACCTCGAAACTTAACTCTCGGTCACAACCTCAAGATCTGATATCAAAATTATATGATGTGCCTCAGAGTTCAGTAATCACTAAGGCTTATTGTAGGAAATGGGAACCAAATGAGTCCTTCGAGATATTGAAGAAAACTAGAATGGAACGGTCGGTAAATGTAATACAGTAGCTTACATGAGTTGCTTGGAAGATGTAGCTCATCAACGAACACAACATGACTCAACACTTCACTTGATGTGACGTATAAGCTAATGCCAAGGTCTACCCACCACTAATCTCGAGCTAATTGGTATGATTAGATAAGAGTGTAAAGAGATTGTAGTTGGAGAGAAATATCTTACAAGAACAAGTATATTTGATATATGAAAGGAAGGTAAGATATTTTGGCTATAGAGAAAAGGGATTATATATATTAAGTCCTTAGAGTAACATTTCAAATAAGGAAAATTACTAAAAAGAATAAAGAAGAAAGGGATTCTTAGTATGTACATAAGGGGTAAATAAGACAAATAATGAAAAGGAATAATAGTACGATGTTAGACTAAGTGATGGATAGGTGGTAGCTTGTCAATGGGTTCGTACTAGGGAATCTTGAGGCGTATTAGTTGACTTGGGTTTAGGATGTGGCGGTTGCAGATAGGTAATATCTGGAATTGTGGAGGTGAATAAGGGATGCTACTATTAAGTAGGTTGAAAGAGAAAGACTCGACATATAGGGGCCTAGGCCTTAGCATTCAGTTGGTTAGCCTTGGTATATGAAATTTCTATGAGTTAGAGTAGGGCTTGGTATGTATTGACCTCAGCCTTAGTACATGTGTGGTTGATGATGGTACAAGGATTAGAACAAAGTAAGGTGTATCCAAGTTGGGTTCTTAAGGAGTTCGTTGATGGTTCTTTTGTATGCTGTGTCTTACCTTCAATAGGTTGATGAGAGAGAATTCTTTTGATGAGAGACTGAAGGCCTTGGAGATAAGCATAAGTGAGGGGTTCGAAGGTTAGCAATCCATCAAATATAAAGGTTCAGAGATTAAGGAACTGAAACATTGAATATACGATAAGTTTTATGGAGCAAACACACAACCAAGGAAGCAACGTGAGAGTCTGTTGAGTAAATGAAAGGTTAGTACCCTAAACTTCTTACTTAAGGTTAGTATTGCTGTTATCGATTATTCCTTCTATAATAAAGTTAGGAATATAGGTCTTTCGACTCGTAGTTAAGTTTTAAGGGTGAAACTTTTTGTAAGGGAGATAAGATATAATACCTCAAGGTTTCGAGCTAATACAGTAACTTTAAGATCAAAGCCCATAAATTTAGGGCATCAAGCAATGTTATTTATTTTAGTTTAAACTTCATAGTAAGGCTTGAATGGTTAGAAAAAGTATCTTAGTAAAGTCAATTTCTTAAAATAAGGTGTATAAAAAGATTATTTATGAAAATTATCAATTTATCATTAAAGGTAATAATTATCGAAAATATGAAATTTGAGCTTTGAAATATAGTAAGATATTAGAGATAAGTTATTCAACTTATAAAAATAATAAATGAGGCTAAATTATATATAATATATATTTATTTACATATGATATGCATTATATGTATTAAATATATATAAAATAAATTATAAAAATAAGGTAAATTAATATAAAATAATGGAAAATTAATTGAAAAATGGTTTGGTGAGTCATCAAATGATGTAGCAGCTTGAGAATCATTTGAAGTGATGAGTCAATACCTAAATAATAAAAGGATCACAAATGGCATTAGAGGACACTTAGGAAAATTGGAAAATGACATATACCATGCACATATCTAATTTTTATTAAATCAAATCATCTTGAAAACCTATAAATAGGACCCAATCCTTATTTACAATACTTTGAGAATCTAAAAGTATAAGAACACATTTTAGGAAATTAGAAAAAAGTAAAATAAAAATAAAACAAAAAATAGGATTGGAGTTGGTTTAAGGTAGTTTGTTTACCAAACCACAACTTGACTTGGTGTGGCTTAGGGGTCCAATAGAGGGTGGTGTGGCCAGTTGTTCCAACAAAGCGCGATGGCTGGTTCAGATGAATTAAAATTTCAATTGAAACTTATATTAATTTATAAAAATATCAAATGATCTTTTTTAATTATGAAATTTGGTTTTTCCAGGGTTATTTTTAGTTTAGATAAATGTAATAATTTTGTTTTAATTAAATATTAGGTGGAAATATAAGTTTCTTAAGAAAATGTCCTATTTGAGTAAATTTTAAATAAATTTTTAGAAATATTAAATAATGTTCTTTCGAGCTGAATTTTTGTACATAATATGCTTAATATATGAATTTAAGTGTGGTAACAAGAATTTTTGAAATTAAGTATGTTTACTATTTATTATATTTATTTTGAATAAAACTTACAATTTTGTTGTTTTCTTAAAATAATTAGTTTTTGATAAAATCAATGAATGAGCCTTATATATTTTGATTTCTAGAAGTTTATAATGATGCTTGGAGCAGTTGATTTTTATCTTGTAATTAAATTTGTTTATTTTCCTAATTTTCCCTAATTTTGAGCTAAAAATGCTATTTTTTTGAAAATAAGCCATAACCTATATAATTATTGCGAATTGTCAATACTAAACTACATATCTTCATGAGTATATAGGATTTTTTATGGACTTAATCGAGCATATATACTATTTATTGTATATTTCCCTAATAAAAGCCTATATATTAACTTAATGTGTGATATAGTAATTAGTACTAGTAGAATATTTGTCAAATTTTATGTAAAATGAGCACTTTTAGATATATTAAGGGTTGTTGGTCAAGTTTGGAAAGTGTGATTTTTAAGGTTTTTAGTTTAGAACTAAGGTTTATTAAGGAAAATTACGAAATTACGATAATATACAATCGAGTTGATAGGAAGAAAGAGTATTCTTAGACTTTTAATCATATTGATTAGTCTTCTTTCTTAAGATATCCTAATAGTAATAGAAATAAAGACTGTGATAATATAAAGTTTAATAAAATTGAATAAGAAATGAGTAAGATATAATCAAAAGAAGCTTAGAAACGTAATAGTAAAAACTTATAAGGGTTTGGTTTTGACCTGTAGTTGACTTGGAGACTGTGTATTTTCTTAGGTATGATAGGTGAGGAAGCACCACATCGTGAAGTTTAGGATTTTACGCTACTAGTAAGCCTAAGTAAATGGATATTTTTATTTTTGTGCAAGTAAAACTACATCTACTTAACTTAGAGTCAATTGTGTTGTAAATTGTAGTGATATGCTGAATTGGTTGAGTACATGGTTATGTTAAATGTGCATGGACTAAATGAAGTATTTTCTCATGTATGACTGATTTGTCAAAGCATATTATTGTTTGGAAAATTTAGAAAATGAACTATCCTTTAAGGTGTCCCCTAAAGTGAACCCTATATAAAGGAATGAATTACAAAGTTAAGAAACAAAGTTGGAACTAAGATAGTTGAGAGGTTCATGATGTGGAACTTGAGACTCATGCTTGATATTAGGTTATTGTATTACTTATTGGATTCATGGTATGGCAAGAAAGGACCTATAGGTCAAGTTTCTGAAAGCTTGAGTATTTCTAAGTTAGGTTTTGAACATATAGAATTGCATTGTTCAACTTATTCTTATTACAATGTAGCTAATACATCCATATATTTCACAAAGGCTAGGCATACCCTCATATTAAATATGGTACTTTAACTTATTAATGATCAAAGTGTGTTTTAGTGGATTATTGACATCCATTCGAACACAAAATTTAGCGAAATGGCTATGTTCCAACCCCATTGTGTAAGAATCAAATCTCAACATGGGTCCAATTTTTTCTCCAATCCATCATATGGAAATAGGTGAGAAGTATTCTATAAGCAATCCTCCAATACACACCCAAACAAGGATCATATTAAAGGAAGATTGATCCAAGTAGAAATCTGGTTCCCATCTCTCTAAGGCTAAATAGTTATTATTAACAAACCAAGGACCATTACTAGTAATCCATTGAAAATCCAACTCATTGTTTAACGATATTAAATATAAACTTGACCCTGTGTGTATAAGCTTAAAATTACTCAAAGACCCATTACTTTTGCTATGAAAGTATGTTTGTATGTCATACATATTGCTTCCTTTTGTATCTTCGAAAAATTCACATCACACACTCTAAGGCTTGCTTTGTTGTTAAGGTTATTCTCTTCCTCTATTGCATTGTCCATTTCTTGATCATCCATGTTAGATTATGGCCTCGAATTATCAAAGTAATATTTGGCATATGCACCCGAAATATTTGAGATTACTGTATCTCGAAAGGATAATTTTAGAGCATTGCCTTCCTCGATCTCTCTCTCCACATAAATTGGAGGAGACTCATGATCACCCCCCATTGCCAATCTTTTACGACTTGTCCTACTCCAGTGAGCTTTGTCACTGTAGAAATCCTTCGATGAGGGATGTAGAGGAAAGCTAGGGTTTTCGACTTTCATATCCTTCGGTTAACCTTTCTTTCTAGGCTTAACAATAATGAGAAATAATGACAACTTCAACGACTTGCATTTATTTTTAAAGTCAGTAGAGAACTGAGTTTTCATGTAGTACAAATAGATAATAGGTGTAATGTTTGTAGGACGCAAACTTCTTATTATAATTGTATTAATTTTATCATAAGTATGTATCTAATTGTACTTATATGCAACTATACATCCTTCATGTGCATCACATTTATTATATTGTTTTTTTATTTTTTTTGTTTATACTTAAATACAAACGTATATTTTCTGTATAAACAACATATTATAAACTTTTAGCGTCTGTTTGCATTACATTGAAGATAGAGTTAAAAAGTAAACATGACTCGTCTCGATCATTGCACAAACTGTGCGATACCGCTAACATTTCCCAGTCTTGTTGCTTTCATGAGAATCAAGTGTTAATGTATTATTTTCGGAGACATATGCTGCAATTAAGACGGTTACACGGTTGCCCAAAACCAACCAAAAGAGTCAAAATCGTTGGGTTTTCGACGCGGACTATATGGAATTCTCATCGCCTTTGGTCCGCTGATTCTCTATAGTAGAGGCATGAGCTAGGTATGCCCATTAATATTATTTCAATATAGCTTTTGACATTTTCAATGACTAGGCTACGCACTTGTTCCATTTTGTCCTCAAGCTATTGAAATGATTAAGTTAATACAACTAAACGTTGGTGCATCCGTGCGCGTAATGAATATTAATTATAAGGCTTGCAGATGCATCATTTCCACCGTTTCAAGGAGCAATGACGTCCATATATAATAATGGAGATACCTACTATTTAACAATCATAAAGTTTGTGAACCAAATGAAAAAAAAAAAAGACAATCTTAAAGTTAGAGAACCGTATAGGAGGAGGGGGAAACTTAAATTACATAAGGGCCCATGTTATGTGTTGATAAAAATCTAAATGACATTACAAAATTTTTTAATTTTGAAAATGATAAATGTAAAGATAATTCAATGTTTTATATATTAAATACAAAATATTATCTAATAAAATATTTAATTCATTTACTAATGAAAATTATACCATATTATAATATGATATAGAATTTTCATATAAACAATAACCTAAAATGGATTACGGTATAATAATTTGCCATATAGAATATAAAAGGCAAAAACTTCCAAAACTATATTAAAGACGATAAAAAATTATGAAAATGAATTAATTGTGCCATAAAAAATAATATATAGAAAAAGGAGTTTTTAAAACTATATATTATAACATGATATTAATAAACGTGAATGTATAAGTTTAGATATAAGTAATTTTTTTTTACATATAAATTGTGAATTTCTTAATATATACATCTATATATCTATATACATACAGATATATATAAGGAGGGGGGTGGGGTGTGGTGCAAGGTTGTGTGTGTGTGTGGAAAGAGAGATGGTTGGAAAGGAGAATGAGCTTAAACCTTCTGATTTGCCCCGTGTAATATGCTAATATTATTTCATCCTATCTGTTGTTAGAATATTTAGAGGTGCATAAACACTTTTCGTAGAAAATTTTACATGCCCAGAATTAAATTGCTAAATATTAAAATCTAGTATAACAACAAGAGTAGCAATCTCCTGTTCTTCATTATCACACTAAAACTTATAGAATAATCGTGAGAAATTCTTAAGAAATTTTTTTATGTAATAGTGTGAATGAGTTAAGATTACAAGTCATGTATCATTTAGAGCATAGAAGCGTAGAAGAAAAAAAAATCAAAAAGTAGTTTATTTTATCCTAGAGCTAGCTTAAGAATAATCAAAAGCATTATTACTAAGAACTAGAGGAAGCCAAAAGCTCAGAACTTTTGATTTTCTATTCAAATTTGAGAATTAATTTTTGGAAGGTTATAATAAGACTTATTTTGAGTCTTCTAGTGTTTGGAGCAAACAACTTTGCTTTTTGGTGCTATTTTAGGAGTTAAATTATGGATTTTTACAAGACATTGGGCTAATAAATAAAGATTTTGTATTTTTTTAGGAAAGTCCATCTTGATTTTATTTGTTTTCTGATTTTGTGGGATTTGGATTTTATTTTATTTTCTTATTAATTCTAGGTTATTAGATCACAAACACCTTATTAATTAGTTGTATTTACAAATTTTTGAAACTAATACAAACTCTTTCTCCTATATTATGTGTTCTCACACTTTACGCTACATCATGGGGAGAGTCCAGAAGAAAAAATTGAAGAGATTCATATGCAATTTTTCAGCACAAAAGATAGTACTACTACTAATAATAATAATACTGAGTAATGATTCTTCCAAAGGTTCACACTCAATTGCTCACTTTTTGATCATTCGATTGAATTTAAGTTAGCTACCAATTAATCTACACCATGTAATATGAAAGATCACTACTCAAATACTTGAATTGATACATTAGTTCAAGTAACGAGTATAGCTTCTCGAGAAAATGCAAAACTGCAGATTTTGTAGCATTAGCGATTCGTTCGAATCTCTTTGCGTAACATCCGAGCAAGTCACTTCAGTACAAAACAATTTCGTCACAGCATGGGTTCATTTTGATCGTTCTATGGAGACATCAAAACAAATCAGTGCCCAAAATATCTCTTTTCCATTCGGCTTGAATTTTTCAGAATCATGATAAAAAGGGGTCCGAACGAATCCTAGTTCAAATTACATTATTGGTCTATGATACCATTCATTCATCGTGTGTGGATATTGCCATGTTATGCTTCTGATATGCCTCATGTGAGTGGCTTATGGTTCCATATGCCTTCTTTATATGTGCTTTGAGATTTATTTTGGACAAGCTCATCGGCAAGTAAGATAATAATTTTCCGGCTGGGCAAAATTTTGTTTATTGATCGTCGGTTAGAAGACTCGTACGAGCTAATTTAGGTAGATGAATTTGAAAATAGATAAAGAACTAAGATAGAACCTATAGGGCGCTAAATAGGTTTTATTGTCTTGTCCAGTCCTAGAAAGCTTGCGTAGTAATGTCTATGATTTTTCTGCAGTTTAGACAAGAAACCCTCTTTCCTTCTAATAAGGAATAACAACATGTATAATGAGGCTACATAAGTTTATTTAATTTTCTTGAGCATCTACTCAAGATTTCTCCCCACTTTTTCTGGATCTGTTTCATTTATGCCTCAAGAGAGTATTAGCCTGCACGGTTTCAGCAAGTTTACTTAATCAACTAAACAAACTGCCATATGGATTTTATGTGCAGCTCAGTTTGTCGAGTTTCCAAATAGGCACCGACTGGTAATCGCATCTGGAGATCAGCTTACCATACAATGCTCATGTGGAGTCTCAGGTCGTTGTCTGCTGTAACATTTAGAGCTAGGTATAGATTACCCTAAGCCTCACCTTGTTATTTTATGAGGTCATAGAAATGGACACTTACAAATCCTAGGGCATTAATGGCTTGCATGATTTTTCTTTAAATAATCCTGAAGCTGCAGTTCTCCATTATTCAATTCCAAAATGGAAATTTGACGATGAACATTAGGGTCGATTGCTTTTTACTTCTTTTTGTTTATACTGTCCACCCCCACCCCCCATCCGACCCTACTTGTTATTTTATGAGGTGAGGCTTAGGGTAATCTATACCTAGCTCTAAATGTTTTTTTTTTTTTTTTTTTTTTTTTTTTTTTTTTTTTTTTTT